>CAUYMX010061698.1:0-24105 GCA_963573855.1 Lepilemur septentrionalis | reverse complement strand
TCTATCTATCTATCATCTATCTATCTATCGAGAGATTTTAAGGAATCGGCCCATGAGAGTGTAGGGACTGACAAGTCTGAAATTTATAGGGCAGGCCAGAAAATTATATTCAGAGTTGATGTGACAATCTTGAGTCCAAATTCCACAGGGCAGCAAGGTGGACACTCCGGCAGGGTTTTTAATATTGCAGTCTTGAGAAGAATATTCACTGGGAAACCTCTGTCTTTGCTCTTAGGAGCTTCAGCTGATTGGATGAGGACCACCCCCATTATGGAGGACAATCCCTTTTCCCTAAAGTCTGCTGATTTAAATGTCAATTATGTCTTTAAAAACATTCTTGCAGCAGTATCTAGACTGGTATTTGACTAAAGAAACTGGCACTATAGTCTAGCCACATTGATGCATAAAATTAACCATCATGGAAGGTATGGCAACAGTGTCTAAGGCAAGCCTACAGTCTACATGGTAGGATATATAATTGGCAAAAGATTGTGATCAATACAGTACCATGTATTTCAGATAAATGAACATCTGACACACTAGATAGAAGAATCTCCCACCAAGTCCCAATTCAAAAACTCAGTTTTCCCACCCCTTAAAGTTCCCACCAGCAAACCTGCTAAGGCCTATTTCCTCTAGGAACCTGGGGCTTCCCTATTTCCTCTCTTGGACCTGAGACAGCTGGTAGCACTATGACCAATGACGTACACCCAGTGGGAATGAGCTCTGTCACGGGGCTAAAGTCCATATCCTGAAATTTTTGTTCTTTCTTTCCTGCCTAGAGTTTAACTCAGGCCCTTTCAGATCTACCTGCATCCCCAGACAAACATTTCCATTCCTGATATCGGCTTTCTGGAGGGATGAATCCCTGTACCTAAACCAGACTTCTCATCCATTCCAAAATTAAAATTAAAAGCAAATCAGTAAATCCTAAGAAGACAAGCGGAAGCCAGAACTCTGCTTCTAGACCACGGATCTGATAACTGGCATGAGCCCTCGGCAGGGGATCATTGAGGAGTCTAGAAACTCTTCATTTTGTTGTTGTCTGTTGCTTTTTATGTTATTTCTTAGTTTAAACCGACAGATGACAAAAGGCGGGGGGAAAAGGACACAAATTCAAAACAAAAATCAAAAAGTTACAACTAAAATATGTTATTTTATCTTATCCTAAAAAATAATGTGTTGCTGTCTCTTATTTTTTGACATTGGTTTGTCCTGAAAGTCAGCTCACAGAAGGGGAAGGGATGCCTGCCCCTTGGCGTGGGGGTACAGGTCAATATTGGGGTTTTCTGGACCTCTAGTTAGTGCACTCAGACCTCATTTTCTCTATTCACCTAAGAAGCAGTCATATTTGTAAAGACATAGGCTCATCCAGTAGACCCTTGACTCTGGTAAAGGGTATGTCCTAAACTCTTTGAAAAATTCATCTTCACATTCATGAATATCCCAACAGAATGTCACCTATACCACAGAGTTCAGTAGAACATCGCTAAAAAACTGAAAGGAGTGACCCCACTAGATCTTCAATAAGAATCACTCATCACAGGATGAGAATAAAAAGCAAGACCACTTGCACTGTGGGTGCTGGAAGGCAGGTTAAGGACACCTCAGGTTGAGAGGGTCACGCGATTGTGCCGGTGTCACAGTAAATGCTCACTTGTGGGCCTCAGCAACGTGGCGTCCGGTGGTCCCTCCAGGTCACATAAGTGTGGGCAAACCCTAACTTACCTCTGCTGATGCCAATACACAACACGCTTCAGATACCTTCTGATGGGTGTGACCAGTGGTCAAGGGTCCCCTCACATCTGTGCTTCTCTTTCTAGCACCCCTTGGCGTTGCGGTGAATAAATTGCTGTTTTAATCATGTACTTGATGTCTTTCTCCTCTGTTGGTTGGTGACTTCTGTAAGGTCAAGATCTGCATCTGATATGGTGACTGACATGACACTGTGCAGGTAAGTGCTCCATGAACATTGCTTAAGTGAATAAACGTATCAACCAACCAACAGCCAGGGCCCTACATCCCTCAGATGCAACTGGGTATTTTCATCCATACGACTATGTCCTCTTCCAGGAACCATAGATATGAATGAAGCTTTATTTTTTTCATCCCTTTCCTTTCTTCTGTTGGGATATTCACACTAAAAAAAAACTGTTCCATTCTTTCAGGAATATTTAAACGCTGCCACATGTATGAGACGACTTTCCCCCACCACTACTTCTTATGAGATTAACTCCAAGAAAATGGCCATCAATGTATGTATGACAGTCAACTACACATGTTTTATCTTCCTTTCCTATAAAATGTTCCTTCAAAACTTGAGGAAAAAACACTGTGTCTGTGTTTCTTTTACATTTACTTTGGTCTTTCAAAGACATTGGTCAAAGCCCTCTATAATTTTATCTCCCTCTGTCAATTCTCCATCCCCATTTCTCACCCCTTCCCACCATCATGCACCAAATGCCCTGGTCCACCACTGCACAAAGATATAAATAGAGAAGTGGCAATTGGGCATCAAGCCTTGGGGAAGGTGCTGAGGACACATGGAGAAAAGCACAGACACTATCTCAGCCCTCATGAGTTTGCATTTGATTGAGGAAGGTAGCAATTAAGCAGGTACTTTGAGTGTGATGAAAGTTAACAAAGAAGACTTCAAAAAGTTTTTAGGAGCATAAATAAAAGAATTTGAGTCTGATTGGTCAGGACGGGCCGACTTACAAACACAACATTTAAGCTGACAATGAAAGGAATCGGGGGAGTCAGCCAAGTGAACAGAGTTGGGCTGGGGACACTGTTTCAGGCAGAGGGAAGAGTGATTCGAACGACCCAGTGTTCAGTAAGAACGTGTCATATTAAAGAAAATGAAAGGAGCCAGGACACTGGCAGAAGGGAAAGAGTTATCCCAACACATCATACATATGATTTTTTTTTCACTCTTTTTCACTCTTGCTGTCACCTAGGTCTTAAATGCTGTCCCCTTTTTTCTCAATCTGTTAAAGGTATATACTTGGTTCAATATGTATTTATATTCTAAGAGTTTGCCTAACATCTCCCCTGTAGGAATTTCGTCTTTCCCCATAACCCTTTATATAAACGTCTACCATGGTGCTAATCTATTTGTAGTTCTGCTACATTACTGCGTCTTCCACACTGTAGTAACCTCAGTATACCTTATTCTCAGGACTTACATAGTGGCCAGTGCAGAGAGAAACTCAATGCTTTTTCCAAAGTGAACTGAATTCAACTGTTTGATTCAGCAACCTTCAATACAGACAATATCCCAGGAGACTTCCAGTTCAAAATCCCACCTCATACTAGAACACTTTCTTCTGTGCTTTTGACAACAAGACTTTCGAGCTTATTATTGTCCTCGTAAAATCCCACAGAGGGCAAAGAATGTAAGCTTCTGAGCTTGGAAATATCTATAAAAGAACATATTGGGAGAAAAGTTTAACTCTGGTAAGAAGATTAATAGTCTGAGCTTAAAAGTCATTAAGAAGATGTAAGAGAGGAATGGAGTTTGAATAAACAAAGCCATGTCTAATGAAACATTTTTTTGATATCAAAGGCAAGTTATGGGCAGTGGGACTGACATTGGGTTTATAAACATCATAAAGTTTCATGGATATTGTGAGTGGGAAAACCTGTCACAGAAGGATGCAACCACAAAATGTAGGTCAGCACTGAAGATCTGAGAACATTCTAGAGGGTCGCTCCAAATGTGGGCTCCTAGGCTCAGTAACTCAGCTCCCTGCTTGTTCCTCTGTTCCCTCTTTCACCTCTTTAGCTGGTCCTGGTCTCTGGGTCCTTATAACAGGTACTCAAAAGCTTGTGTGAGATAATAATAAGGGTAACAACAGTAAAAACAATAGCTGCAGCAACAGCAAAAATCATGCATTATTTAAAAAATTTCTTTACCTCTGTGAACTGCCCTTCCTCCTTTGTAAAATGCAAATCATAATGTTCATCCTACTTAGTTCTTAGGGTTGTCATGAGGAAGCGATTTAACGTGCAAAGTAGAACGTAAGCATCAAGGATCACAGGAAACAGACGCATCGTGTCATGGAAGAAAAGCACTGGTGTTGACTCAGGTGAACGCGAAACAAACTTGACTTTATTCTGTTCATTCATTCATCCAATCTTGTGTTCATTCCTTAATCGGCAAATGTTCATTCCATGACTTTGCTTAGAAAACCCACTAACTATCATGAATAATACATCATACTTCCTGCTTACCACTAAGCGCGCTTTAAAGAGTTGCCAAGATGAGAAACTTTGACTGCGAGTCAAGGTACACAGTCTTTTGATTTAGAGCTTGTATTTGAAATCACAGTTTGTTTGCTGTTTTCATACCACATCATATGAAGAGATTTTTTTTTCCTTCCATTTGGCTGTCCTGGGGCATCTTATTGGATTTCAGTGTGTACAATTCAGGAATGCAGTTGTCTATTTTTTTATGGTGCCCAATGGAGCCGCCCAGTAGGAATTTTGGCTTTGACCAATAGTTCGTATTTTATCTCAGACCATAGCTTCCAAATTGCCAGAATTCCATCCAACAGCTTTTGGGAAATGCGGTAACAATCAGAAATTTAATTATATTTATCTAGATACCATATTAGACCTTGAACATATAATGCCAAGCAAGGAAGGCCCAGCATCTGCCTTCCTGTAGCTTAAAGCCTAAAAGGGAAGACAAGATGTCATGCAAGTAATCACAATAAGGTGTGATGGTGTTAAATAGGGAAAGAAGAGGGGAACTTGCAGACATACAGCAGGGGAACCCAACACAGTTTAGGGGGTCTGTGACATTTAAAGAGATCTTGACAAACGTGCAATCTTTAGTGACTCCAAGGCAGAGGTGAGGCTGCGTGAGGACGCAGTGTGGACAGAGGAAAGAGAGGGCTCCAGTTATCACAAGTTGGCATTTTGAGTTTGGCACCTAAAGCAAATGGTTAACATCAGATGCTGAGGTTCAAATCATACCTCTGCAGCTTACTAGCTACATGACTCTGGACAAGTTATATAACCTTAATGTGCTTCAGTGTCCTCATTTATAAAATGTAAAAACACAATGACCAATCTTGTAGTGTTATTGTGATCATCAAACAAACTCATACATAAAAAGCCCTTAGAAGAGTGCATGGCTCATAACAAAAACTACATAAATGTCAGCAATTATGAACATAATTATCACTGCTGCTGCTACTGCTAGCCATGTAATTTCAAAGGCAACTAAACTCTCAGAGCCTACAGTTCTTCATCCATAAAATGGGGATACTAATACCTACATTGTAGGGAGATTATTAACTGAAATGATAAATGCAGAGTATGTGCATCTGAAAAGCTTCCTATAGATGCTCTACAAATACTATCTGGTATTGATAGCAGACCTCACAGAATGCCTTGACCTTGGCCTTGGCCCTGACCTGCTATTTACAAGCTATTTACATGTATAAATACTGACAGGTTTTTCTCTTCCAGATTTGGCCAACAGGCAACAAAGTTCAGGTAGAGGATAGGTCGGGTGTGCTACTGTCACCCAAACATGAAGACGGGTCACCCTTCACTGGCTTTCAGTCTTCTTTACTTAGCAAGGGCCATGTTAGTGAGCCCAACACTATGACAACGCATTCCCCTTTTAAGTTGTATAGTGGGGGTGCTTTGATATCCCAACCCTGGACCATTTTCCATCTCCTCTGAGTGTCACATTCAATGGGGAAAAGGTCTGAAACAAAGAGGTGGTCCAAAGAGGAGACTCCTGTGCCAACATCTGTCAAGGAGAGTCGCAGTAACCTTTCCGTGGCTCCCCTTGGGCTCCCCTTGATGTAAGTCTGAGAGGCAAAGACTGAGCTGCTCGCTGCAAAAAGGATCCATCACCCAGCCATTGTCCCAGGTCCCATTAAAAGGCTGACACCATTAATCTGCACTACTTTACTTCTCATTATGCAGAAAGGTGCTCATGATCAAAAGTCCCCTTGTGTAGCAGCCTGATTCATTATCAATAGCTGTGGGCCACACACCAGAAATTCATAATCAGCTTACATTACCCACCCAGATCATTCTCAGCATTTGAAAAGCTCAGAACCACGTCTGTCATTGGGAAGACACAGCCACAGAGGATGCAATCTGCAAATAGCCCTGAGAGTTAATACAATGGAATGCCCTTTCGCACAGGGTTACATTTAAAGAATAAACGTCTCTCTCCCTTGTACATATTTGGATCATTCTGAGAACTCTCTCCTACTGACTCCACATGGGAACTAAACATCCTACAATTTGAAGACAAAGAGGACCTAGGATAGGTAGACACAGATTCAGTGACACCAAGATACTACCTTGGGGACACAAAGCCCCTGCTAAAAGACAGAGACATTTCTCCTGCGAGCTTACCTGCTTCTAAGTTCACTGCCCTTTCTCTAACATCCGAGTTTTCCTTTACCTCTCGCTGGGTGTGTGATCTTGGTCCAATCACTTACATTCCATCCTCAGTTCTTTATGCTCCCTCTAACTGCCTCATACAGGAATCATCTGGATTAAATAAAAGACTCAGAGTACAAATGTGTTATGACTTTGTCTTTTCTTTGGGCAATAACTCTTCAGTTGACTAGCAAGATTTTTGGAAGAAATAAGGACCTAATCAATCTGTTAATAAAACTAATAGATGCCTAATTCCCTAAGAGAAAATCAGGTGTTAGATACTGTGGTATGTGCTTTGCAGGCACCGTGACATTTTCAAACTGTCACAACCTCATGGTGTCATTACAGGAATTAAATAAACTAATATGTATAAAATGCTTAAAACATAGGAATCCCTTAATAAATGATATCCATTAACATCCATTAGTGATGTTATTAAGATACCTGCTAAACATTCCATGAAAATAGTTGTTTTGTTCCTATTTGAACATCTCTTTCCTGGAGCCCTCTGTTCCAGTTCCGGACCACTCTGGCTGTTGGGTTGACCTGCCATAACTTGAGCTAGAATCTCCATCTTCCCAGTTCCAAACCACTGTGTCTACATTTGCTCTCTACCTACATGGAATAAAGTCTAATTGCTTCCATAAGGAAAAATCCCTGGAATTACTTAAAGAGGGTAACCCTAGTCTTGTCAAGTCTAGTCTAAAAAAAAAAAATCATATCTTTCAGTTGGATCCTGCATGACTTGACTGGAACTTTACTTCCAAACTTATCACTTGAAACTGAGCATTTTCCACATCTCTGGGCTTCACACAGAGAAAACAGTGGAGAACAAGCTGAATAACTTTTCTGTCTAAGAAAGCAAGAGAGGGAGCCGGCAATAAGCAGATACCTGGGTACATTCCTCCCAGTTTAAACAGATGCTATTGTTTTGCCACATTGGCTTCAATTTTCTTTTAAGGAATAAACTACATGTATGTGATATGGCTAAAACCCTACCACAACATTCCTCTGCCTCGCTACCCTTCCCAGAGGTAACCAATATCTGGAAGTTGATACAGAACTTTTTTGTGTGTGTTTTTCTATTTGAGCACATACGGATGTCTCCACAATAATATGTAATGTTGTTGTGAGCATTTACAATTTAAATAAATGCTTCCATGCTGTGCATATCATTTCACACCTTACTGCTTGCACTTCACATTATATTTTAAAGATTTATCTATGTTGATAAACATACTAATTTATGTTAATTATTGTATAGCAATACATTGTGTGGATTACCCAGTTTATTTACTCAATCCCATTATAAATTTAGAATACTTACTTGCAGATTGATTACATTGATTCCAATATTTTTGAAATTATAATTTTACAAAAATTATATGTATGTATATACATATATGTGTACCATATATATACATACACACACACTCCTCTTGCGCTTGTATACACACATATACTCTCCTTGTGTGTACATATGTATGAGTTTCATATAAATGTATACGTGGAATAGCTGTATCATAGAATATGTACATCTACAGCATTATTAGATATTCACAGATTGTTCTCCCAAATCACTATGCCAATTTATTACCAGCAACAATGTACAAAATCTTGTATTGGAACTCAAAAAATTTAACGAAATTTAAAGCAAAGAAATTATATAGGTCACATTACCTAGTCAAAATTTTATATTAGAAATTATCAAAAGCAAGCAAAAATCAAAATTACTTTAAAATCAAGAAGCAAGCTCCTAAGTAACTGAATAATAAATCTAGGAAGCAGTGAAGAGGTAAAAAGTTATATACCAAAACCCATGGAAGTTAAATAAAAGCAGAATTCATGGGAAAACCTTATAGTCGCAACTGAAGTTTATAGATTAAAAAATACATTGATTTCAGAATTAAGGGACAAGGAAAAATTAAGAAATGTAATATTCATATTAATAAATCAGAAAAAAAGAAATAAAATACATCAAAAAGAAAAGGAATGGGGAATTAATAAAGTCTATAATTAATACAATTTTAAAAACAATGATGATCAAATCCAAGAACTATTTCTTTGAAAAGACCAATAAAATGGACAAATTAGGAGCCTTGTTAAGATGGAAGGGAGAGAGAGAGGGAAAAATGCAAGATTATGAGAAAGAAGTCACGCTACAGACAGAAAGGAGATTAAAAGAATTAAGGGAATCATGTATACAATTTTACAAAATTTCTTTTTTTAATAAATTTAAGGGGTACAAAAGCAGTTGTGCTACATAGATGTATTGCTTACTGGTGAATTCTGGAATTTTAGTGTAACTGTCACCCAAATAGTGGACATTGTACCCATTAAGTCATTTCTCATCTCTCATCCCTCTCTCCATCTCCTACCCTTCCGAGTCTCCCATGACTACTATTACATATGCTATGTCCATGTATACACATTATTTAGCTACCACTTTTAAGTGAGAACATGTGGGGTTTGAGTTTCTGTTTCTGACTTTTTTCACTTGAGATAATGACCTTCAGTTCCACTCATGTTGCTGAAAAAGACATATAATTCTTTTTTGTGAGTGAATAGTATTCCATTGTGTAAATATACCACATTTTCTTAATCCAATCCTTTGTGGATAGATACAGGTTGGTTCCATATCTTTGCTATTGTGAATTTGTGCTGTGATAAGCACATGAGTGCAAATATCTTTCTAATGCAATGATTTATTTTCCTTGGGGTAGACACCCAGTAGTGGGATTGCTGGATTGAATGGTAGTTCTATTTCTAGTTCTTTGAGAAATCTCCATACTGTTTTCCACAGAGGCTGTACTAATTAACATTCTCACCAACAGTGTATAAGCATTACTTTATCTCTACAAACTCACCAACATTTGTTATTTTTTTACTATTTAATAATAGCCGTTCTAACTAGCATAAGATCTCAATATGGTTTCAATTTGCATTTCCCTGATGATTAATGATGATGAGCATTGTTTCAAATGTTTGTTGGCCATTTGTATGTCTCCTTTTGAAAAATGTCTATTCATGTCCTTTGCCTACTTTTTAACGGAGTTATTTGTTTGTTTTTGTTTAGTTGTTTGAGATCCTCCTAAATTCTTGATATCAGTTCCCTGTTGAATGCATACTTTGTAAATATTTTCTCCCATTCTGCAGGCTGTCTATTCACTCTGTTGATTATTTCTTTTGCTGTGCAGAAGCTTTTCAGTTTCATTAAGTTCCATTGTCTATTTTTGGTTTTGTTGCTTGTGCTTTTGATGTCTCAGTCATGAATTCCTTGCTTAGACCAATGTCCACAAGGGTTTTCCCTAGGTTTTCATAGTTTCGGGTCATACATTTAAATTTTGATCCATCTTGAGTTGATTTTTATATATGGTGAGAGATGGAGGTCCAGTTTTATTCTTCTGCATACGGCAGTCTAGTTTTTCAAGTACCATTTATTGAAAAGTGTGGCCTTTACCCAGTGTATTTTTTTTTTATTTTTCGTTTTTACTTTGTCAAAGATCAGTTGTAGACATATGGCTTTATTTCTGGGCTATATACTCTTGTTCTACTGATCTATACATCTTTTCTTAATACCAGTACCATGTTATTTTGGTTACTGCAGTTTTGCAGTGTATTATGAGGTCACATAATGTGATGCTTCCAGCTTTGTTCTTTTTGATTAGGACTGTTTTGGCTATTTGTGGTCTTTTTTGGTTCTATATAAAGTTTAAAATTGTTTTTTCTAATTCCATGAAAAATGATACTCCTATTCTGGTAGGAAATGCATTGAATCTGTAGATTGCTTTGAGCAGTATTGTCATTTTATGATATTAATTCTTCTGATCTATGAGCATGGGATGTATTTCCATTTGTTTGTGTCATCTCCAATTTCTTTCATCAGTATTTTATACTTTTCTTTGCAGAGATCTTTCACCTCCTTGGTTAAATATACTGCTACATGTTTTATTTTGTGTGTAGATATTATAAATAAAATTGCCTCCCCGATTTTGTTCTCAGCTTGATTGTTATTGGTGAATAGAAATGCCACTGATTTTTGTACATTAATGGTCTGACTTCTTCTCTTCAATTTGGACCCCTATTTTTCTTTCTCTTGCCTAATTGCTCTGGCTAGGACTTTGAGTACTATGTTTAATACAAGTGGTGAAAGTAGGCAACCTCATCTGGTTCCTGTTCTTAAGGAGAGTGCTTTCAACTTTTCCTCACGATGCTGGCTGTGAGTTTGACATATACGTGCTTTATTATTTTGAGTTATGTTCCTTGTATGACTAATTTTTTGAAGGTTTTTATCATGAAGGGGTGCTGAATTTTATTAAATGCTTCCCTTGTGTCTATTGAGATGATCATATGACTTTGGTCCTTAAATCTGTTTATGTGATGAATCACATTTATTGATTTGCATATGTTGACCTATCCTTGTATCCCTGAAATGAAACCAACTTGATCATGATATATTATCATTTTTATGTGCTGTTGGATTTGGTTTGTTAGCATTTTGTTAAGGATTTTTACATCTATGTTCATCAGGGATATTGGGTGGAAACAACCCAAGTGCCCATCAATATATGAGTGGATTAATAAAATGTGGTATATGTATGCCATGGAATACTACTCAACTACAAAAAACAATGGTAATCCAGCACCTCTTTATACTATCCTGGATAGAGATTGAGCCCATCCTTCAAAGTGAGATATTGCAAAGATGGAAAAACATGCACCACAGGTACTTGCCATCAAATTGGTATTAACTGACCAACACTAAGATGTTCACATAGTAGTAACACTCACTGGGTGTCAGTTGGGGTGGGAGGGAGGATAAACCCACAACTAATGAAAGCAGAATGCACTATATGGGGGAGGGACAGGCTTGCAGCCCCAGCTTGGGTGGGGCAAACAGCATTACAAGTAACCAAAATATTTATACCCCCAAAATATTCTGAATAAATAAAAAATAATAAATAAATAAATATGAACATATTAGTTTAGGTAAAATTATAAAAGATATTTTATACCACAATATAGTACACAGAAAGTTAACATGAAAATAATATTTTCTAAATATCTTTGCATTGCAGGTGACACTGGACTTATATTACAATGTTTAAAGTAAACTTAAACCCCAAAGAGTTTCTATTGGGGAACACTGGGCAAAATTATAAATAAACGACACACAGGAGAACAAATGAAAATGGCTCACAAACATTTAAATATGTCCAAATTCAGAGCCAGAGGCATACAAATTAAACTAACAGTGAAATAATAATTTATGCATATGACTGGTAATTTCTTAAAATTTAAAAACAGCCATTTTGGCAGTGATATAAGAAAATGTGTTCTCTCATATATTACTCATGGAAATCAGAATTGTTAATGCCTATTGTGAGCAACCTGGCAACATTTATTCAACCTAGAAATATACATACTCTTCAACACAGCAATACCAATTCTGGGAATCTGTCCCATAGAAATGATTAATGTTTAAGGTGTTGGATATTCCAATTACTCTAGCTTGCTTATTACACAATGTATTCATGTATCAAAATATCACACGTACCCCATAAATATGTGTAATTACTGTGTATCAATAACAATGCAATTAAACAATGCAAAAATAGAGCCTCCAATGAAGGATGGCAAGTGTGTAATAATATTTTAAAATATTATTTTATATTAATATATTTGGAATCAAAATGAATGTTACTATATTTGGCTTAAGAGCGAATAGATATATACACACACAGATTTATATAAAGGCATATACACGTATTAAAGTTATATAATTGTCTCCAGAAAAGCAATCATATAATACACATTTTTCTATATTGTGCTTTTTTGGTTCAACAGTACCTGATGAATATCTTATCAAGTCAAAAGCATGCTTCTAACTAATTCTAGTTAATTCTTCAGATTATTTCTTGATGTGGGAGCATAATAATTTGGTCCAACATTTGCTCACTGGGATCATTGGGCAGAACTCAAGTCCCCAATAGGACAAGATTACTTCAATGACTTCACCATATTCCAGCACACTTGGTTGATGCTATGTTGTCCCATGCAAGATAAGGACTCTATAGTTTCCTATAATGTCCTTTCCCAAAACCACCCTGGCTCCAGGCAGTGGTATTTTGCTTCTCATTCTTTATTTTTGTTTAGTATTGACACCTGCAATATGCTTGGGAAAGAAAACTAATGGCACAGTTAAAGGAATAAAGAGAGAATAAAGGACACAAGCATGATCGGGGTGCAGGAAGAGAGAAGATGATGTTCTAAAGATGATGCTTATTGAAAGGCGAGCAGAGAGCAAAGTACAGGAGATAATTTCAAGAACAAAAGAAATCTCACTGAGCCAAAAGTGTTGATGCCTTAGAATACCCCCTCTAAGGGTAAAGTTTCATTCCCACTGATATGACAAACATTTTCCCAACAGAAGTAGTTTAACACGTTATAAAAATACCCCCATATGCAAATGCAGTGGTAGTAATAATTAGTTTTCTCCCCTTTCATCTCTGTCATCCCTGCCCACACGTATTTCCTATTTCGAGCTTTGGTGTAACAAATGCATCTTTCAAACTAGAGGCCCACGCCTCGTTTGCACAAACACAGGTCTCTTTATCAACATGTGCAGTCCCTCTAGCTCAGGGAACTGAACAATGCAGTATTTTCTTCTCTCCCTGGCCCCAGAGCTCTGCCAGAATTTATTTAATTTCCATGTAAAATGTAATCTGCAGATAATAATAGGTCACTCACAGCAATATCATTGTGCCCGCCCTGATCACCCGTCCTTGTGCTAATTGCAGGATAATGTAATACACAGCTAAGGCATGCACATGGAAATTAGAGGGGGCATTTTTTTTGGTGATGCTATGAAGAAGGATAGAAGAGAAAGTGTCCTGTAAGCAAATACTGTAGACACTGCCCCCCACCTCATGTAAAAGGACTCAAGGAAAAAAAATGGTAAGTGTTCTCACGTACAGAGCATCTTTGGTATTCTTGATGTTACCTGCAAAATCCACAGGATTCTGATCATTCACTGGACACAGCTAGACCACTTAAATGCTCTACCTTCCTGTCCCTTATGGAGAAGCTTCTTGGCTGCTTGGGAGAGAGGCTGAGAGTAGCCAAATGATTGCTTGGGCAGGTGACAAAAACCCACTAATCAGTTGTTCTTGCTTTGAAATGTTTCTAAAATACTGATCACAAACCTTAGATTCTTCCCTCTAAGCCCAAAGCCCAGAGGGAAGCAGAGGCCCTTTCCGTAGAGAATGGACTTCCTCAGTGTAGAAACCTAAATCTGCCCCTGCACACACTATGTCTTTTTCTTTATTTGCTTTTGAGTTGGCAAAGTTAGGAACTATCATAGAATGTGGGTGCCACAAAGGTGGGTCCTAAAGATGACTTAGACCAACACACTCATTTAATGTGTTTCATAACATTTTTTTCTTATTACAAAGAGAACTCATGGTCATTGTGAATTATCTGGGAAGGATGAAGAAAACAGAAACAAGCCCCATCCTCCAGAGAGACCCTTAGTGCAGACAATGAAGGTGAAGCTATAGAAAAGGAGAATTAGTCCTTCTCGGAAAGGGACAGGAAGAGGAGTGGAAAGACGTGTTTGTGTTTTCAATGAGGTTTGGAAACTGACACCCAAGAAGGGTGTATGTCGGTTTTGGCTGTGGGCATCACTGATGCCAGTTGTCTGATCCCCATGTGCTGGGCGGGGGCTCCCAACGACTCTCCTGCCACAAAGCAAGGAGACCTACTGGCCAGCAAACACGTGGCCAGCTCCAAGGCTTGAGGCCAGATTTCCAGGATTTGGAGAAGGAGAAGAGCCAGCCCATTCCCTGTTCTTCTCCTCCAGCCGTGTTTGGGTGTGTGAAGATTGAAAATACGCTCACAACCTGAGACAGGGAGCTCCAGAGACCCTGGGAGATGGAATAGGGAGAAAGAAAGAGCCCAGGCGAGAAAGAGAACCAGAGAAGGCAGGTGGAACTCAGGGAGACGCACAGAGAAGAGAAATGAATGGCGTGCTGGGGAGACCGCAGGGCAGGATGCAGGAGCAGCGCAGAGGCACAGAAGGGTAGCGGGCAGAGAAACAGGCAGGAAGGCGCCCAGGGAGAGGGTGATGCAGGGAAAGAGAGACAAGCAGTGAGGGATGAAAGAGACAGAGGAGCCCAGAGCGAGACGGAAACAAAACAAACTGACACGAGCGGGGCCTGTGCTGGAGACTAGGAGCCGATGTGACTGTGGCCGGCGGGAGGTGCGCGTGAGAGTGTGTGCCCATGTGCCTGTGTGTGCTCATGTGCATGTGCGTGTGCGTGCGTGCTGTGTGTGTGTGCATGCGTGCACGCATGTGCGAGAATGTGCGTCGGAGACGACACTATCCGAGCTGGGAGGAGCCTTGGACACGGCACACGTTTGCAAGCTTCCTGTGACTCTTAGCATCCACTCTCTCACGCCTATCCCTAGACACTCTGAGCACCTTGTAAGCCCAAAGAAGAGATTTCCCCCTTTATTCTTTCTCTCTTCCTTAAAAAGCATCACTTCTTTCCCTGTTCCAGCCATTCTGCCAACAACTTGGTGATTCTCTGGTCTGTAACTCGGCACACTGAGACATAGCCTGGGGTCTGGAGGGGGTCCTGCCGGCCCGAATGCCAAGTGGGATAGGAGCCACGTGGAAGGAGTGGTGGTTTGCGGGCTGGGACCGCAGCAGACGTGTTCTGTCGGTCCAGCTCAGGATTCCGACCAAGCTGCACAGGACGCTGAGAGCTGAATCGGATTCCAGACGCTGAGGTTGCAGGTGCAGGACGGGAGTCAAAGGGGATCAACTCTAAGGGGTCTGTGGGGTGGGCAATGATTCCCTATCCAGTGGCTTGGCCCATAGCTCCATGAGCAAACAGTAGCAGCCTCCAGGCTGAAAGGACGCTGGGTCCTCAGCACAAAGCCTAGGACCGAATTCTAGAAGTCAGCGTGGCAGGGATGGGGGTGAAGAGAAAGTTCTGTCTGTGTGCGAGGCAGCCCTAGGGACACTGGGTTCTGAGAAAGAATGGCAGCAGAGGGGACCCAAGATGGAACAACAGAGTTACCCAGGGGATGTAGCTGGGCTTTCCCACCCCAGATCCCAGTGGGTGACTTGAGTCAAAGCATGGCAAAGTGGACAGGGGAAGGAGGCAGCTGGAACCATTCTCCCTGTGAAAGCTGTGGGCAATGGTGGACACATCTGTGAAGAACACAGAGATAAGAGACAAATGATGAGAGATAGTCCTTGTCCTATAAGTGTACCCAGATACATGGGAGACACAGGAAAACACACACACACACACACACACATCCCCAAAGATGCTTATGAGTACCATGGTGATATGGACACACACAAAGGAAAGAATGATACATTTTATATCCTCACTACTCAAAAGTGTGGTCCACAGACCTTGGGGTGGGCAATCTGTGGCCTTGTGATTTCAGAATTGTTCTTTTTTAAGCACCAAAGGAGACAAGAAATACTTCATCTTTCTCTCCTGCATCCCTTTTAATAAAAGGATTTGTTCTTTAAAATTTGGATGCAGTCAAAAGGCTGCACTTAAGAGCACACTGAAGTCTGGGAAGCCAGACTCCATGTGGTGGGAGATCTGGGAAGACTTCTCAGAGGTGTGACATGTCCATGAATTTGGCATTACTTTCTTTGTCTTGTAAATTAAGAAAATGACATTTGAAAGATTCTTCAGACAAAAGCTTGTCTCAAACTCTGATTTAATGACTCAAAATTAAACTTACTGGACCAAAGATCACAACTTATTTCATGGCTGCTATATGTGCCAAGCCCAGAGTTGAGTATTGTATTACATCCATTGTCTACTTGGATTCTCACAACAACATAAACTATATTTTCGCTGGTTCACTGAGGAAGAAACCATAGACTCAGAAAGGCCAATAGTTTTCCCAAAGCCACACAGCTAGCAAGAGGCAAAGTTGGGATTCAAATACACAGCTGCATAACTCCTGCACCTGGCTTTATTTCCAGGGCTGCTCCACATTGTCCAGTGGCTGGTCACTGTCCTTCCTGCCACATTTTCTAAAGGTGGAAAATCTGCTCTTCTGATGTCAGCTACCATTCTGTTCCCCTCTCTGGTCACAACTGGCCCATAGTAGCCAGACTGGTGGCCAGAAGATAAGGATAACAGAAGCCACGGGCTGAGGACAGGCAGCAGAGAGATCTGTGGCACATGCTGGTCCCCAGCATTGGGCACAAGGACTGCAGATCAGCACTGCATTTGGAACTCCACTCTGGGGTCAGAACAAGAAGTTTGTGTTCTTTCTGCTTGAGTCATGCACTTGACGTCCCCCGATGTCCACAAACTGGACCCCCCTGGAGCTGCCAGCCTGGGAAAAGTTAAAAGACATCAGGTTCTCAGAATGTCTTGAATTTTCCCAGTAGCAGAATGTCTCAGGGGGAGGGGACAAACTTCTGTTTGCACGACTGTTTCTCTAATTATGACAAAGTGCCTTTCAAGTCCCCCTGCCCAGTGCTCTGCCCATGCAGACTCCACGTGGCATTTCCTGTCCCCGTAGCTCTTGCCGGGAATGCAAGCAGCCATAGGATCCTTGCCGTTCTACCCTGATCTGCAAAGAGCTGACAAAAGGTGGCCCTCATCTGGACTTTGTTTTCTGACTGCCAAACTCCCTCAGCCTGTGAACAGTTTCTGCCTGTAGGAAGGAGCTCTCCCAAATGCAAACCACATGCACCTAAGGCAAGAAAGCTTGTTGTGTTCCATTACACAAAATCCCAAAATAAAATCAAATTGAGTGACTGAAAATACCCGTGGATCATCGCACATCCCTTGGGGACGTAACCATTCAGAAGGCTCTGAATCTCAATTCTGATTTTCTGAACTGCCTCTCTGAGTCATTCCCCTATCAGGCTCCACTTGCCTCGGGCAGGCTGGAGGCCCCAGGCCCTGCTTAGGTGCGGCTGCTGAGTGGAGTAGGTTCCTAATAAGGCAGGTGTCAGTCCAGAGAGAAAATATCATCAGTGATTGTTTGCGAAGGAGGAAATGCTCACATTGTGGTTGGGAAGGGAGGTGACTGTCTGCCTAAAGGGACTGTGATTAGGATATAAACTCCTCATCCCCTTAAGTGGCTGGTGTGGATTTCAGGAAGAAAGAACATGCCATTTCTATCTCATAGAGAGCGAGGAACTCGGGACAACACGTTTTCTCATTAGCCAGGCTCAGGGTCACCTACCAGGTACAGACGTACCCAAGCAAAGTGGTACCTATTTGACTGCACACTTGAGGCAGGGTTGGTGATTCTGGGAACATCACCTTGGGAATAAAAACACAGCATTCAGCTCTATAAATGCTTTTGAGATTAGCGGAGCCCCTCAGTGGCTTTGACTTTAAGTGGAGATTGTTCCCCTGGGAGAAATCAGCCACAAATTTACAAGAGCACATGGGCACAAGGAAGGAAATTGTTCCAGCAGGGAGGCTTTTGTCAAAGAACCTGATGTGGAGTCAGAAGGGGAGAAAGGCTCTCAGCAGACATCCATGGGATGGGCTGTTGGAGCCCTGGGTCAGAGCAAGGACTGAGAAGACGTGGGTGCCAAGCCGAGGTCCTCCTTCCCTAAGGTGAGGACTTCTCAGGAGGTGATAGAAGAGAAAGAAAGAGCCTGGGGTTTAGAACCAAGAATCCTGGCTTGGAGAACCTGACCAAGCTTGTTCTTCACCAACCTGATCTCAGAAAGACAAATATTATTTTAGTTTTTTAGTGTAACAGGATTATTATTGACATAAAACAAAATTCTCCAATTGGAAATATGCAGCTAGTGGGATTTTGACAAATGTATTTTCGATATAACCACCATCTCAATCAAAATATAGAATATTTTTGTCACCCCAGAAAGTTTCCCCTACCCTTATCAGTCAATACCCACCTCACCCCACCCCCCTTCCAGGGGCAATCACTGTTCTGATTTCCATGACCACAAGGTCAGTTTTGCTTGTTCTAGAACTTTGTATAAATAGAATCATACAGTTTGGGTTATTTTATGTCTGGCTTCTTTCACCCAACAGAATGCTTTTAAGATGTGTCTGTCTTGTTGTATATAGTAGAAGTTAGTTCCATTTCCATTATAAGAATATATCATCACAGTTTGTTTATTCATTTCACTAAGAAGAGGTTTTATTGGCTATTATGAATACAGCTATTATGAACATTCTTCAAAAAATCTTTTTGTGGAATTATTAATATATATTCATTTTACTTTGGTGAATATCTAAGATTAGTATTTCTGAATCAGAGGGTAGGTATATTTTTGGCTTTATAAAGAAGCTACCAAATTGTCTCTCAACATAGTTGAGCCATTTTACACTCCCAGCAGCAATGTAAGAGAGTTCCAGGGTATGCTACATCCTCACCAACCTTTGGCATTGTCAGTCTTGTTAGTTTTAGCCATTCTGATGCGTGTAAAGTAGTATCTCATGGGGTTTTGATTAGCACTTCCCTGAAGATGATACATCTTCTTATATACTTACTGGGTAATTGTACATATTCCTTGGGAAGTAATCTGTCCATTTTCTTATTTGGTTATTTGATGTTTTATTATTGAACTGCATGGGTTCTATGTATACTTTATACTTTGGATATAAATATTTTGCAAATATTTTTCCCTGTCTGTGACTTGTATATGTACTTTCTTGATGGTGTTTTTATCTAGAACAGAAGATACTAATTTTCCTAAAGCCCAATTAAAGATGTTTTCCTTTTATGAATTGTGCCCCTTGAGTCCTAAATAAGAAATCATCACCTACCTTAGAACACAAAGATATTCTCTTATGTTTCTTGTAGAAGTTTTATAGTTTTTATTTTTATGCTTAGGTCTATGATCCAGCCTAAATTAATTTTTATGAATAGAATGGGGTGAGGATTGAGGTACCCTATTTTTTTCCATACAGATATTTAGTTGGTCCAACCCTATTTCTTAAAGACTTTTTCCTTTTTCCACTGAATTATTAGCCTTGGTGCATTATCAAAATCAATTGAGCATATAAATGTGACTTTATTTTCAGATTATCCATTCTGTGACTGATAGGGGTGCTAAAGAAATCTTCTGTTTTAATATTTTGTCTTTGACCCTGGTTCTTGACATAGAACTCCTAAATACTTTGGATTTCCTTGTTATAGTAACATTCTAATAGGTGACAGCTAGTGGGCTCATGGAGAGGAGCTGGTCACCAGAAAACCAAGCCATGATTAGAAGTTTGTAACTTTCAGCCCCAACCTCCATCCTCCAAGGTGGTGAAGGAAGTTAAAGATTGAGTTAATAACCAGTCCTGCATACATGATGAAGCCTTCATAGAAATCCCTAAAATAAAAGATCCAGCAGGTTGGTGAATATATCCATGGCCAAGAGGATGTCACACCCCAACTCCACGAGACAGAAGCACCTGTGTCCAGGAGCCTTATGGACTTCACTCTCTGTATCTCCTAATCTGATGGTTCTTCTGTATCCTTTATCATATCCTTTATTACATAATTAACCAGTAAACATAAGTAAGTATTTCCCTGAGTCATGTGGCTGTTCTAGAAAATGATTGAACATTAGGAGGGAGTTCTGTGAACCTCTGGTTACTATCCAAGTCAGACAGGAGTTGTGGATAACCTAAAGCCTACAACTTGGGATTGGTTTCTGAAGTAAGGGAAAGTCTCATGGGACTGAGCCCTTCACCTGCGGGGTTTATGCCAACTCCAGGTAGATAGTGTCAGAATTGAATTATCAGACACCTTTTTGGCATCCCCAGAAAAAGTGGGCAATTGCTTGTTGTGGGAAAAACCATACTTCTGGTGTCAGAAGGCAAGTATTGAGAGTATGAGAATAGAGGAAAACAGTTCATTTTTTCTATATATTTAATAATGTGGTAAGTAACATTGATTGTTTTGGACATGCTAAACCAACCTTGCAAACCTGGGATTAACCCCAATGATATATTTTATTTATTTCTGGGTTAATTTCCTAACATACTTTTAAGGACTTTTGCATTTATAATCATGAGGGATATTGGACAATAATTTTATTGTCTTATAATATTCTTGGCAAGTTTTGGTATCAGAGTAATATTAACCTCATAAAATAGATCAGAAGTGTTCCCCAATCTTCTATTTTCCGAAAGAGTTTGTGAGATTAGTGTTATTTCTCCCTTAAATGTTTTATAGAACTTTCCAAAGGGACCATATGAGTCTAGATTTTTCTTTTTCAATAGGTGTTTTCCTAACTCAATTTCTTTGAAAGATATATATCTATTCCCATTTTTTCTTGTTTTAGTTTTAATATGTTGTCACTTTCAAGAAATTTGCCATTTTGTATCAATTGACAAATATATTGACACCAAGTTGTAGTTTTGTAATATTTATAGGATATGTAATTATTTCTCTTCTATCATTCTGATATTGGTATAAAGCTGTTAGTTTTGTTATGTTTTTAGGGTATTTAGTTGTGCAGAATGGAGTTACAAAGAAGGTCAGACTACTGTTATTTGAAATAATAGCTATCAATAGTTGCCCTGGCTGGCATCTGGAAACTTTGATTTCCGGAGGGTCCTTGCCACCTGATCTGATAAGAGTGGCTTGCTGTATATAAACTGTATACACAATATAGTTTATGCAGAATACTTTCATTCTGAGAGTCTGAAATTTTGGTATATGCTAGACAGAGACTACCTATATCAATAGTCCCCATTACAAACCCTGGACGCTGACCTCTGTAATGAGATCATTAGATACTTCATATGTGTTGTCACTAATCATTGTGGGGGAACTAAGCATGTCCTGTGTGACTCCACTGAGAAAGGACTCTTGAACCTTGCAGCTAGCTTCCTCTGGGCTTCGCCCTATGGACATTTTCCCTTTGCTGATTTTGTTTTGTGTCCTTTTACTGTTTCTTAGTCTGTTTGTGCTGCTATAACAGAAAACCACAGACTTTATAGAATTTATAGATAACAGAAGTTGAATTTTCACAGTTCTTGAGGTGGAAAAGGTCAAGATCAAGGTACCAGCAAGTTCAGTTGTTTGGTGAGGGCTGTTGTCTGCTTCCAAGAAGGCACCTTGTCGCTGCATCCTCAGGAGGAATGTTGTCACAGGGCATAAGGCACAAGGATCAAATCTTTACTGGTTTATGCCTTCTTTTGGTTACTCTTTTGTTCCTCCAGCTGTTTTCTCTTATATTGTGTCCATAATTTTTTATTGTTTCCTCTGGGATGATTAGTCCAATGCAAGCTGCACTATTAACTAAATTAGAACTCCTTGAGTAAGCTTTATCTATTCATTCATTCAACAAGAGTCTACTGAACCCCTGCCATGTGCCTGGTGCTGGGTTAGACACTGGCGATATAATGGTGAATAAAAATACAAAGGGAGGGAGTGAACGAATAACAAAGGAAGGCTATAATTCCCATCTTTGTGGAGCTTTCAGGATAATGAGAGAGACACACACATAAAGACATCACACAAGTAAACGTATAATGAGAGGATGTGGTTATGAGAGCCTATAATAGGGCAATTTGAGCTGATCAAGGAGATCCAGGAAGACATCCCTGGGGAAGTAATAATGGAGCTAGCATCTGAAGTTGCTGCTGGCACCTAGGAAGTATTCATGTGGTTACAGAAGCTGAAAACCCTTTTCTGAGTACGTGCCCACCACCTTGAAATCAGTTGATCGGTAAACCATGGATTGCTTATGTCTGTCATAGGAGTCCAGTGACACATTGCATGCTATGATGCAAGCATTCATCTTGGATGCCTCTGCTGTCTGGGAAAGCACCCTCTCGAATAGAGCCCATAGATTAGGAGAGCTGAAATAGTAGTCTGAAGGGAGAGAGGAGGCACCACTGTCATACCAACCCAGCAGAGGGACAGGTGTGAGAGTGCCTGGCCACTTTCACCATTTTTGAATCATTGTGAATGGACTTAAATGACATGGAAGAAACAGGATCTAAGAATCGCCTTTTCTGCTGAATTACAAAAAATTTGAAAAATTAAAAAAAAATCCAAAGACCTTCTTTATGGATTAAAAATTCTGTTGGAAGCAGCAGAGCTGCGACAAAGCTAGGATTTTGTTCACTCCCTGGGAGCCTGGGGAATTCACCAGGAATTCCTGTGGAGATCACCTGGGGGTGGAAGGCAGGGGGCTACAGGATGAGGCCTGGGGTGGGGAAGCTCTTTCCACTCCAAACCATGAAAAAGGAGAGGCCACCCCTCCTTCACTCTTGTCATAGAAACCACGTAATGTTCTTTTATGAAGATTTATTCTGAATCCTGTCAGCCTTATGGTAATGTTTTCTCAACTTGTTTTATAATTATGAAATAATTATAAATGGGTGACACAGATCCTTAGTGTCTCTTTTTCTTTCAGTGGTAGGCATTCTGCCTGAAATTCTTAGTCTGATTAGTCAACCCTTGAAATGATTTGCCTTTTGTAAATCCTCCTGATCTACGGAGTAAAATGAAAAATATCACTTAGAAGGCATTTATTATCTTAGTATTAATTACATTTTACTTAACCGAGGTTCTCCTTCTAGGAAGACTATTTAGGAAAACAAAACGAGACAGGACAAGAGGAGGAAAGACATAAAAATATGCACAGCTTGTTACCTAAAGCTCACCAAGGATAATATTCAGGGATAAGGGCTCAGTGCCCATGAGCAGAAGCAACTGAACAGAAAGCAGTTCACTGACTATGTACCCAGAGTAGTTGGGGAAGGTAGGACAAGAAATAATGAGGCTAGAGCAGTTTGCTGTGGTCAACTCATGGATAGCCTTTTTGCAGGCACATTAAAGATTTTGGAACTTAACTCTTTAAGAAATGAAAAGCCATTGAAGAGTTTTAAGCAGGAAAAATCCTATAATCAAATTCATATCTTAAAAAATCCCTCTGACTGTGGGGTAGAGAATGCATCTGAGCGAGGCAAGGGTTCTGGGGGAGAGGCTATCAGGAGGTGTTTCTGTCGCCCATGGAAGAAGTACCAATGGCTGGGTAAAGATGCTAGTGATGGAGAAGGAGAGAAGTTCACAGATTCAGAAGACATTTAGGAAGAGCAAATGAAAAGGTGTGATGACTGATAAGACATGGGGTTCTTTCAGGCTTTTTTCATTCTTATGTATAGGTTTATCTTAATGATGTTACCTTCTATACACATATATTTTATCCTGTTTTTGCTATTATTTGCTGTTATTAAGTGTTGTGTAATAATTCCTTGAATTTATGCAGAAAATTAAATTCCCCGCCCCTTGTTGTGGGACGTAGCCAGGTGCAATGTCTCATGCCTGCAATCCCAGCACTTCGAGAGGCCAAGGCAAGAGGATTCTCAAGAGTTCGAGATCAGCCTGGGTAACATAGCAAGACTCCATCTCTAAAACAACTTTAAAAATTAACCACACACCTGTGGTCCCAGCTGCTCAGGAGGCTGAGGCAAGAGGATCGCTTGAGCCCAGGAGTTTGAGGCTACAGTGAGCTATGATCATACCCTTGCACTCCAGCCTGGGTGACAGAGTGAGATCCTGTCTCAAAAAAAAGAAAGAAAGAAAGGGAAGGAAGGAAGGAAGGAAGGAAGGAAGGAAGGAAGGAAGGAAGGAAGGAAGGAAGGAAGGAAGGAAGGAAGGAAGGAAGGAAGGAAGGAAGGAAGGAAGGAAGGAAGGAAG
>CAUYMX010061697.1:0-25538 GCA_963573855.1 Lepilemur septentrionalis | reverse complement strand
TATATATATATATATTTAGTTGTCCAGCTAATTTCTTTTTTAGTAGAGACAGGGTCTTGCTCTTGCTCAGGCTGGTCTCGAACACCTGAGCTCAAACAGTCTGCCCGCCTTGGCCTCCCAGAGTACTAGGATTATAGGCGTGGGCCACCATGCCTAGCCTACATATTATATTTTCAATCTGCTGTTGGTTGAATCCACAGATGCAGAACCTGGGGCTACAGAGGGCCAGCTGTATTAAGAGGTGGAGCCTTTGGGGACGTGATTAAGTCAAATGGGGTTAGTGCCTTTATAAAAAAAGGTCCAAGTGAGATTTTTTGCCCTTCTATCATGTGAGATTACAGTGAAAAGATGTATATAAGGAAGAGGACCCTTAGCAGACACTGAATCTGCTGACACCTTGGTCTTGGACTTCACAGTCTCCATAACTGTGAGCAATAAATTTCTGTTGTTGATAATCCACCCAGTCTAAGGTACTCTGTTATAGCAACCAGAACAGACTAAGGCAGCTACCCCTTGGAATACAAGTGTGCGCACCAACAGCACAGTCTGTCTGTCCTTGGGACTCAGAGAAGACTGGTCCAGGAAGTAGGCACAGCAGAGAATTCTGAGGTCCTAGGATTTGGGAAGGAGAAGGGTGGTCTACAAGGAGGAAGGACATACGTCTGGGCACTGCAGACCCTGTGCGCCCCAGGAAGGTCATGGTGGGAGGGCCCAAGCAGGGCCTTCTGAAGTGGGAATCTAAAGCACTAACCCTTGCCCTCTTGCCTTGGGATTTTCCAGGCTGCAAGCTGACAGTAAAAGCCACTCCCTGCCACTTCCCTGGCCTCTGACCCTAGTTCTTTTATATCTCCACCCTGAAAAGTGAACAAGAAACAAGAAGACCAGTACAAAAAAAAAAATACTGTTTATTCCACACGACTACATCAAGTGCTTCTCCCCCATTCTCCTCTCCCTTCCCCACCCCTCCCTCCAACCCTCCGTAGGCTTTGCCGTGCTTGGAGATAGAACCTCAGGCAGAGCCTGGCCTATGAGGCAGGAAGGAAATCTGGGTGCAGGTGATGAGATTTCCCAGAACACAAACATGTCAGGGTCTTGAATTACAAACTCAAGTGTGTCCTTAGTCCATTTGGCCGCATTCATTCCCTGGACTCCACCTGGACAAAATGCCATGGTTAGTGCAGGGTCAAAGGCCCCAGGTGATTCACCAGGCCACAGAAAGTTTTGGTCTTTCATTTAAAACAAAACTATACACAGTTAAAAAAAAAAACAAAAAAACAACTATATACAGTTAAACCATTTCTGTCCATTCTCCTCTCTTTCCATGGCAAAGGACCCTCTGAGCTCTGGTTTAAGTCCAGAAAGATGCTTTCAAAACAAAATTTATTATCAACTCTCTTCAGAGCCTGATGCTACCAAAAACCAAAAAAGAAATCCACCTCATAGGTGAGTGGCCCAGGCCCCAGCTACTTCCCAGGGGTCTGGGGGAACAAGGGCAAAGGTCATAGGCCAGTGAGCTCTGCTTTGGGTATGCTTCAGGGACACCCTGCTGGGGAATTCAGCCTGCAAACATTCTGCCCCTGATGTTGTTCCTCTGAATGACCAACCCATCCGTCCAGCAGAGGAGAAAATGGTTTAATTCTAGCTCAGCCTTGGGAAGACAGATTTAGATGAGGGAGGGGTCAAGAAAGCATGGCCAGGCCTAATTTAGGCCAGTGGTTCATGATTTTTTTTCTTGCCATGACACAGGATAGACTGTGTCCTCCAGCATGTCCACCACCATGGACACACCCTGGATTATATGCTATTCCCAGGGTAGCAGCTGTGATCCACTTGTCTCTCCCAAAAAAGCAAGCATACGTGAAAGCAAATGTTTGAGCACGAAAATCTGCATCTCTCTAATTTATTGATAGGAAGTCACTGAATCCCTTACAAACTCTAGTACTTCAACTATTCTTACTGAAAACTTGTTTACGACACCCCTCCCATGTGAGTTTGGTATCTTATTCAGGCAGGTTGATAACCCTGAACTAGAGCATGGAGGCTTCCCGTTGGAGACATAGTCTCTCCTGGGAGGCTGGGTCAGGCAAGCCGCTCACCTGCCCCCTCACCTCCACCACACTCTGGCAGGTCTGGTTGGCCCGCACGCAGCGGGGCATGTGTGTATGTGTAGGTACACGTCTGTGTGTGTGTGTATGTGACAGTTCAGCACACAACTCTGCTCACTGGCAGGGCTACCCAGAGGGTGGCCACACCAGCATTGCGTGGCCTGGAAGTGACCAGTAAGTAGGAAAGGAAACACAGCACACCAGAGGAAGCTGGGCTAGAGGTGGGGATGTGCCCTCACCTGGCGGTCACTCCCTCAGGGTGAGTCACATGAGGTGCAGTGCAGGGCCACTGCTAGAGATCAGTGTCTGGAAGGGTAAAGGTAATGAAGAGAGGACATGCTTGACCCCTTTAGGGATGGCCTACACAGCAAGTCCGGGACCATCTACACAAATCTCTTGAGTTCTCTCCTGAACCTCCTGGAGTCACGTACTGAATTTCAGGGGCTGTCCAGCCACAGTGAGGCTAGAAACTCACTTCGCAGCTTGGATGAGATTCCAACTCCCAATGTACTATAAGGACCCCCTCCAAAGGCAAAACCCATCCTAATCTGGGGGTATTCTTGACTCAGAGGAGCACTGAGGGGATTGCTTACACATATACATGGTCTAAGACTCTGGAAAAAAATGACATTTCTCCTCCAGTATCCAAGGATTACGGTTACACAGAAAATTAGAGTTAAGTCAGCTTCCAAAAGAGACTTTCCTGGGCTGTCATCAGCTCTCTTAAGGATGTTGTCCTTTCCCCCAGGGCCCTGCTGTCTGGTTTATTATTTAATTTGCTTCTTTTGAGAAGGCCCCAGTACTGGGTTGAGGGTGGTTCTGGGGACAAGAGAAGTCAGCATTCCTTTCGTTATTTTTCTCCAGAGTTGCCTGCTTGTAGTGGGATTTTCCAGGCTGCAAATTCCCTTAACCCACACTCTTTTTGTGGGAGGGATGGTTATGGACAGAGATTAGATTAAAATCAGGGAAAATGGCCTTAGTTTTAAAATTCCCAACCTGCAGCAGACCCAGGACAAGCCCAGGACAGGTAGAGTTCACTCTTGCTTCCTTCCAACATGGATTACAAACGAACAGGTTCTGTTTTAGTGCAACTGTTCCCTCAAAGGAACCAGGGAGAGGTGGGAGCGAAGACTACATGTTCTGGCCTCAGGGCTAGGAGACCCTTCCAACCTTGAGGTCAAGGCAGACATTGAGCCTGACCTTCTGAGCAGCACAGCACACTTTTCTGAATTTTCTCTCCTGGGTCCTTTCAGGGGGACAATGTGCCTGCAGGCAAAGGGTGGGGGACAGGCAGCAGGAGGCTGTGGCTCCACTGGATGAAGTGTCATACCTGCCACACTAACACAGAGGAACAAAGGAGAACAGGGCGTGGAAAGGGAATGCCGTCAAAAGCAAGAGCTAATGGCCTTAGGAGCTGCTACAGCCCTGCCCCAAAGCCTGGGACTTTCTGGTTCCCAATCAGAATTCACCCTTCAGAAACCATGTTAGCAAAGTGCTTCTCTAAGTGATATCACAAATCCTTCTTCAGCATGGCCAGCCCAGAGCCTGGAGCTCTCACGTGGGCTCCTCGGGCCTCCCCGTGATGTGAGATACGTGGGGGAGAAGAGGGAGGCATCGACGCACATGCACACGGTGGAGTCTCACCACCTAGGGCAAGCACGGCTGCACGTGTTGTCATGGCAGTGGCTGCAGCCGGGAGCCAAGGGAAAAGTACAAAGTGCTGGGACACAGGGCTGGGGGTTGAGCCCTAAGGGATCTGAAAGACGTTCAGCTTGCTGGTGTTCTTGAGCGTCTGGCGCCGATTGCAGAACCAGACCCGCACGACCTCGCGGTCATAGTTGAGCTCCTTAGCAATCTCAGTGATCTCCTGGCCCGTGGGCAGTGGGTTCTTCTCAAAGTAGGCATTGAGAGCCTCTATGGCCTGGGGGGTGAAGGAGGTGCGGCGTTTGCGTTTCTTGGAGGGCTCACCTCCCACAAACTCCATCAGGTTCTGCTGGCCTTCCTGGTTCCGGAGTTCGGCCTCATTCAACCACTTTTCCAGCACCGGCTTCAGCTTCTGGGCACTCTTGGGTGTGATGTCCAGCTTCTCAAACCTGTAGGTAACCAATGCCCAGGAAGAGACAGCGAGAGTGCCTCAGTTTCTTCAGCACCCGACACTCAGGTATAAGCACTGTCCTCAAAGGCTGCTCCCCTTGAGGCTGGTGACACCGACCCAGGGCCCCCTGCACCACCTCCAAAGCTCCTCTAGCTCAGCCAAGCCCAGACTCCTCACTGTCTCCCTTGTCCCAGGTCCTAACAGGGAAACCATTCTATGACCTTAGCTCAATGAGTAGTGCAATGATAATAGTGCGATTACCTTATGAACAACCATACCAGAACTTTCACCTAAATTAGTGAAGGCCTTTGAGGAGTCATCTTGAGATGACATCCAGATGTCATGAGTGCAATCGCATTCTCATAGCAGATTGCTAACAAGTTGGGCTACTCTTTCTGGTTGGCCCTGAATGTGACAACAGAATTCTCAACGTGGCATTGTAGGCACTCTAATAGTCACTCTGGGTCTAAACAATGGAGTTGGCAGGCAGATGAAACCTTTTGGCCATCCCTGAGCCACGCACTTATCCTTGTTTGAAACTCTCTACTACCCTCTCCTTTGGTACTGGAACCAAGACCAGTTTGTCAGCTGCACACAGAAAAATCAGCTATGTTACTTTATAGTCATGCCTTATACGAGGGGGCGATGGGAGCCTGACGGGATATGGGGTGTTAGACTTGAGGGCCAAGACAGAACTGAAGTTCCTACTCTGTTTAATTTTATAAGCTGCACTCCTTTCCCGATAGGATTCCTAAATGAATTAAGGTCTTGGGTTCTCCGAAGAAGATCATATAAATGCTTAGGATTGGAGGATAAACTTTACAGGGCCCCAGAAAAACTGGGTCAGTCTTTAGCTACCCCAGCTGTACGTGTCTACCCTTAGGACAATCTTCCTTATTTGGAAGAAGGAAGGAGCAAGGGGAAACATGGAATGTGGCTGGATGCCTGGGTCCCCATGAGTGCCCAATGGCACCAGACACCCAAGCAGGCCCTGATCCTGTCCAGGGCAGCCTTACTCACCGGCAGATGGCTGACTGGCTGTAGGCTGGACCTTCTGTCGCAGTCAGAGCCTGACCCACCTGGGTCTGTGTAAGGCCCAGGGAGAGCCGCCGGATCTTAAAATTCTTGGCAAACTCCCGGATCTCTTCTAAGTTGATCCCATCCTCATCCAGACTTGGAGTATGTGGCTCTAGGACAGAGGGAGGGACCAGGGATGAGTGTGTAAGATAGGAATCATCACTGATTATCTGGCTCAGTGGTCTAGATTGGTGCAGTAGCGGGGGGGGGGGGCAGTGAGGACATGAGAACATCTGGCAAAAGGCTTGTGCACCCTTAAGACACTCATCACCCCTGTCCCCAAGACAGCAAGGCTTGGGAAAAAGAGCCCTGAACCAGGCTCTCTGGGGGTGATGGTCTATTTTCAAGTTCTTCCAGCTCTAACTGTTGACCCTCCCCATCCTCCCTATGCCTGGCCCCAAACATACCTGTTGGCCATCCACATTCCTCAAATACTAGGTGAGAGGACACAGCAGAGACAGCCAATGGCTTAGCTTCTCAGAGAAGCAGCCAAACAGCCAACTAAGCAGCCTCCACCATCCTCATGCCCAGAATCCAGCTCAATAGGAATGGGAATAAGAAAGCCAACCCCTTGCACTGGGCCTCTGCCCTCCCCCTTTGGGCCCCAGGAAGTTTATTAAGGAAAGCAGCATCTGAAGAGGTTGGGGTACCCAAATAAATGCCTCCCCCTCTTCTCCATACTCCTCCTCCAGGAGCCACTTACTGGACACCAACTGGCTGACGGTGGGGGTCTCTGAGCAGGTGATTGGGATGGGAGCAGAGGCAGATGGCTTGGCTGCCGGAGCTGGGCTGGCAATGACCACAGCAGACTGGGGCACGGCTGATGTGGGCTGGATGGGCTGCACCTGTGAGAAGAGAGACAACAAGCCTTTGCTGCCCCCTGCCAGGCTCAGGGGTCAGCATCCCTAGGTGGACTATAGACAAGGCAAAAATGGGCATGAAATCCTCACCTATCCAGGACCCCCACACACACTTGTCCTCTATCAAAAAGCAAGTCTAGAAGCTGCTTGTTAACACCCACCCAACAATCATGACCAAACCATCCTAAATAAGCACAGCAACATGCCCCACCAAACTGGAGTCTCACAGCCACCTGAGACGCACGCATGTGAGAGGCTCAGAAAGGTTCGGTACGATTGGTCAAAGCCCCAGCAAGTGCTCGCCCTTGGGATAACTGCTCTCAAATCTCTGCTCTCAAAGGAGAAGCCTAAACCTCATTCTAGAGCTTCCCGGGCCCCAAATGTCCATTAATAAGGAAATGTTAGATGACCTCTGGGACCTCCCTAAAATGAGATACTGTGCAGACACTAAAAAGGAAAAGGTGGCGGGGCGCGGTGGCTCACGCCTGTAATCCAGCACTTTGGGAGGCCGAGGCAGGAGGATTGCTTGAGGCCAGGAGTTTGAGACCATCCTGAGTAACATAACAAGATCCAGCTCTACAAAAAATAGAAAAAATTAGGTGGGTGTGGTAGTGTGTGCCTGTGTGCCCATAGTCCCAGCTCCTCAGGAGGCTGAGGCAGGTGGATTGCTTGAGCCCAGGAGTTTGAGGCTGCTGTGAGCTATGATGATACCACTGCACTCTAGCCTGGGCAACAGAGCAAGATCCTGTCTCCATAAAAACAGAAAAGAATAAGGTATATCTCTTAAATACTCTGAGGTCTGAGTCATTATATTAAGTGAAAAAAGTAAGATGAAACCAGTTTTTATGGAATAATGGCTTTTAAAAATATTCATACATACGAATTTCCAGAAAAAATATCTTAAGGCATATAAAGCAAGCTGTCAACAGAAGTCATTTCTGGAGGTGGAATTAGAAGGGATTTGTACTTTTTACATGACACATAATGTTGGAATTTTTATAAAAATAATTTTTAATCAAGGGAAGCTATAAATATATGAAATCAGTATTTTTAGTATGATTTCTTAAAAAAAGCTTTCTAAGAAGTGCAAGTTTCTCCAAGATGGTCTGTTCCCTGAGTTTCATCCCCTGGTAGCCCTCAAGTTCATTCCTTCTTCACCCCAGGGCTTAGTTTGGAGCTCCTTGTCTCTTGCTTGAACTGTTTAAACTGCCTCCTAACAGGTAACAAGGATTCAAACCACAGCCCAGTTCTTGTCCCTTCTAACAGGGAGATTTTTTAAAAAATGCACGTGATCAGCCATTTTCTTGCCAAAAACCCTGCAGCAGCTCCCTGTTACCTAACAATTGTAATTATAAGAGCTACCATTTTCAAGTGCTTTCTGTGTAGCAGAGTGTTAATTGCCTGTGTGTAATATGTCCTTTAGCATTCATAACCTTCTGAAGTCGGTACTCTTATAATTCCTATTTTACAGATAAGACTAAGTGGTTATTTTCAAAGCTTGGAAGCAGCATACTACATTTGAGAACCACTAGCCTGTATACCACCTGGGAACTTAGAAATGCAAATTCTTGGGTTCCGCGCCACACCTATTGAATAAGAAACTCTGAGGTGAGACCCAGGAATCTTTGTTCCAACAAGCCCTGCAGGTGATCCTGAGTTTGGGAACCACTGCTCTTGCAAAAAGTATGTGATACTTGGATACTGGGTGGCAGTTCCCTAAAGTTAGAACACTCTCACATCCTACTCATCCTCCCCTCCCCCTGCTGGCCACCTTTTCTTCTTTAGGGACGAGGCTGGAGTACAGTGATTCTTCACAGGCACAATCAGAGACTACAGCCTCAAAATCCTCAACTCATGAGACCCTCCTTCTTCAGCCTCCTGAGCAGCTTGGGACTAGACACCACACCTAGCTTCACCCCTTTTATATTAGTTCAGTGTCCCTTATCTGTGAGCTCTTGCCTAATCCCCCAAGTCTGTCAAGAGCTGCCTTCTATGGGGTCCCAAAGAACCTTATTCATGCCCCTATCATAGTCTTTACCACGCTCACTTATAATTACTTCCAACACTGAGCTGTCTAAAGTTAGGAAGGACATCTTATTCATCTTTGTGTCTTCAGCACTTGGAATATAGTACGCACTCCAAAAATACTCCTAGAATAAACAAATAAATGACTAATCAAAGCCACCATGCAGAGTAGAGGAGTGGAAGGGTGAAGGGGTGAAGAGGGAGGGGGTGCAAAACCTTCCAGGGCTTTTCTGGCAGTTTGTTCACCCTGGAGCTGATCCAGGCCTAGTCCAGATCACCTCCTCCCCGCCACCTTCTTAGAATGGCACCGGCCTCTGAGGGCACATATACTGTTCTTGGTGTGTGGGGGTAGGGGCTTGGGGGGTGCTGTTTCCCTGGGCAGAACATGTGTGGACTCACGTGAGCCCTCACCCAGAGAGGTACCCTGCTCTCCTAGGAGTTCAGAAGATGTCCTACCCGGCAGTCTGGAGGGAGCCGCCCATACCAGACAGCATTGACTGTCCCCCCATCCCCTCCCCCATCCCTTGTACCTCACTCTTAGCAGGGGACTCAGGTGTGCTTGGCTTCCGGACTGCCACGGGCGGAGGCAGGGGGCTGCTGGCCAGGGTCGCAATCACCTGGCCCTGGGCGTTCAACAACAGTTGGGGGGTCACAGCCTGGACCTGCAGGCTTTGGGCTGGTGCTGGGGCCGCCACGCTAGCTGAGTTCACTACCCACGGAAGTGTTCCAATGACCTGGCGGGAAATAAGGCAGCGACCCCAGGTGTGAGAGTAGTGCCCAGCTCCACTCCAACCCAAATCCTCACACTGTCAGGGGGAGAGACTAACAAATCACTTAACCCCCTCTGGCCTCAGTTTCCTCATCAGTAAAGTGAAGGATTCACAGGCTAGGGGCTACTTCCTTTATTCCATCCTCAGAGCTGTGGTGGAACAAGAATAGGTGTGGATGTGGATTCAGAGAGACCCGGATGCAAATCCTTGCTCTGCCACATTTCAGCTGTATGGCTTAATTTCTCTGAACCTCAGCCTTCTGTCCTGTAAAATGGGAATAAAATCTCCATCTAATAGATCTGTACTCAAAGTGAGATAATGTATGAGAAAGCACCGAGCACAAAGCCTGGCCACAAAGTGCGTGCTCCATAAATGAAATCCCCCAACTAAAATGAGCACCTCTAGGGCGGAGGGTGGCTACGCCTCTGCCTGGCCCCAGCCTCGGCAGAGATCTGTGTCCCCGGGATACGAACTACAGCTCAACACACTGAATTTCTCTGACCCTTAGCCCAAGTCCTGGCCACCCCCTGCCAGCTTCTCCACAGTCCCCGCCCCTCAGCCCTGCCTTTGACCACTTGCCTGTCCCTGAGCATTGGTGAGGATCTGGCTGCTGAGCCCCGGCATGCTGGGAATGGCGTTGGTAATGACCGGAGTTGTGGTGAGGGAGCCCAGGATCTGGGTCTGTCCCCCGAGGGAAGCAGCACTGATCTGTGGGTGGAGGAAGAGCCTTGCTCAGAGGCCAGGGGGTGAGAAGAGCCCGAGGCCGAGGGAAGAGGGTTGAGGGCACTGGGATGGGCAGATGTGAATGTGGGCTGCAGGCTCATGACCACCGGCTAAATAGGTTCCAGGGATGCAGGGGTTGGCAAGAAAGGTGGGGCCACAGTCATGGAACAATAACTCGGGTTAATCTTTGAGGCCAGGCCTGGGAGGGTAGAAGGGCCAGGCTCCAGAGGCTGATGTGATCCTAGTCACATCTAACAGCTCCCACTGCCAAGCCAGGAGCTACACTGGATGGACACCAGCGTAGAGCTGTAAGTCTCTTGGCTGCACCTCAGTGACAGCTCACAAGCTTGCAATCCCCAACCATCATCCCACCCTCCAAGCCTGGTCCAGCAGTTCAGGTTCTGGAGAATTTTCCTGGCCCTCTTGGCAGGAGTTGTCTGCTTTTATCTGGGATGGACGGGCTGGCAGCTGCAAGGAGAAGGCCTCAGAGAGAGCCCATCTCTGCTGATGTGTTGGAAAAGGGCTGTATTCAGGGGCTGGTCCTCCACTGTGGGACGGGTCAGTTCCACCCTTGGCCCGACTCAGTCCATCCCTGGTCAGCCCTGGGTGAGGGCGGCAGCTTACGATTCCTGGGCTAAACGCGAAGCCTGCAGGCTGGACGGTGATCTGTGGCGGGGTGTCCACTGGCTTGGGGGTGGGGGCAGCAGCGGTGGCAGCAGTGGGCTGCGGGAGGATGGCAGGTGTGGTCTGCAGCAGCGGCTGGGTCTGGAACAGCGTCTGGGGCTGGCCTGGTGGCCGGGATTGGGCCGGCGAGGAGGCCTGTACTGGTGGGGCAGCTTGTACGGGTGCCGGGAGAGCGGTGTTCAGCACGGCAGCTGCTATGGAGCAAGGCAGAGACAGAGGTGCTCAAATGCCTAGCCACAGCCCAGAGCAGCTCCAATCCCAAGGGATCTGGCACAAGATTGAGAAGGGTTGGGGCAGTGGGCAAGGGAAGCAGGCAGCCACGATTCCCTTGATCCTCGAAGGGCTGGCACGTGCCATCTCTCGTCCCCCCTCCCTTGGGCCAGGAGATGTGGAGGTTCAAGAACCAGATGTTGAATCTTCTTGCAGTCCTTCTCAGGAGGCTGGTCATGGGTGAGTTCTGGCGTTGGGGGAGAGGGGCAGTCTCAGACAGTTGGCTGAAGTAAGAAAGGTCTGCTGGACCAGCATGGTGTCATGGCCTAGAGTCCCACGGTGGTGCAGTGGCTCTGTGGCTGGATGCCCAAGACACCAGATCCAGACTACAGGGCTGTCACCCTGGGTGGGCTGCGGGTTCTGAGTCCAACATGGCAAGGTGCAGGGGTGGTAGTATAGGGTGGTGGGGGGCCTGGTGGTGCAGTCCTGGGAAGAGTTGCCGTTACCTTGGAGACCGGCTAAAGGTGGCTTGAAAATTCCCCCCGTAGGAGAAGCAGCGGTCAGTCCTGGGAGGGCAGCCACGGTTGCTGTAGGAATTGTCCACACGGCCAGCCCCTGCTGACCAGCCACTTGACCTGCAATACTGATGGGGATAAGAAGAGGTTGAGTAACTGCCCCTGCTGGAACCATAACTCCTGTCAGAACTGTGGCTAAGTTTTCCTGAGTCAAGACCTGCAAAAGCAAACAAGATTTCAAAAAGAAAAGAAAAAGTAAAAAATCAACATTGACAGCGCAAACACTGGGTCTCTCAGACCCAGTTGAGCACAAACAAAGCATTCTGAGGGCAATAGGGAAAAGGCCACATGAGGGGGGAGGAGCCAAGCCCTAGCCAGAGGCCCAAACCTGAGGGGGGTGCCTGGACCAACTATCCTGCTTTCAGAGGAGTCGCCTGAATTCAGGACAGGCCCGGCCCTGCTCACGGCGTGGGAAAGGGTACACAGGCCTCTCCCACCACAGTCTGCTGCCTCCCAGGCCTTCCCTGGGCCCTTGCCCGCAGGACCAGTGCTTCGTGGCCAGGAAACAGGGAGCAGAGGCTGGTAGAACCAAGTGGTCGGTCAAGGGCCCACAGAGGCCTCCAAGAAGCCCTGGTGGAGCCCTTTGACTTGATGACTTAGAGACCAGTGCGTGCAGCAAAAGGTCACAGGGAGCTCTGCATGCCTGCTCACAGCTCCTCACGGCACTGGGTGGCCGCTCCCTGGCTCCAAATGAGGGCTCTGTGAATAACTCATTAACTCTTCCAGGCATCCACTGGAGGAACTGACAAGGGTATTCACTCAGTTAGTCATTAAGCAGAAACTCTGGCGGCATGAAAGAGTTAATGGAATTCCTATGGTCCTTGCTGGACTCCGGGAGATGACCTGGCAAACACAGATCTTCTCTTGCAAATGGGCCTGGTCTGGGCCAGGGTGAGGCTGGGGGTGCCTAGTAGGAGATTCCTTCCCTTAAGCCACAGCCCCTTCCCTATTCTACTTCATGAAGTTCCCAGATTCCATGGCCACCCCATGCTGGCTGTCCCATGCCTCTCTCCTACCCACTGCCCTCTGTCCAGCTCCCCAGGGTGGCCCTTACCTGGGGGGCAGCTTGCACAGCCAGTGGTGTCAGGGTCTGCGATGCCTGAGGCTGGCTTGGGGCTTGGCTGAAGGTGGCAATGGCGGGGGCAGGGCTCGGAGGGATCCCCGGGAGTGACTTCACTTCACGTGGCATTGAGAGAAAGAAGGACAAGGAGTGAGCTGGATGTGAGCGGAGGGGTCATCAGAGCAGAACGTCATGTCTGCAGCTTGAAGTGGTAACTCTCAACCCCACGTTGCATTTCTGCATAATCCAAAACCAACTTCCTTCTCTGGCCCTGAGGCAGCTTCGAAGCTTGCCAGGTGCTACTGGTAGTGAGAACAGGAGGCTGGGGAGCCCTGTGCCAGATCTGGAAAGTAAGCCACCCCCTCCCCACATCTAGATGAAGAATATGCAGGCTGCACAGTTGCATGTTAGCCCCTCATTTCCTGGCTCTATAGGACCTGTCACATAATCAGTCGAGGGGCCTAAAGCACACCTGTCAGGGAGGGAAGGAGCTAGAACTGATGGCAGCAGCTGTTCTTGGCTCATTCAGCAAATGAATCATTGTTCACCCCACCTTCAGGCTACTTTTTGGACGTAGGTGTTGGCTTGGGGAAGGGGCAGGGGCTCCTGAAGGGCAAAGTCCTGGAAGCAACAGTCCCTGAAAACTGGACATGTCTTTGCCACACTGCAGGATCACGGGGCTCTCCGGACCAGCCAGCTTTGCTCTGCCATTCCCTGAGCGCTAAAGTCAGGATCAGCAGCTTCTGTGAGCTTCTAAAGAAACTTCCCATGAACTGGAGCTTTTCGCCCCTTCCCGTTACCTTCGCCTGTTTAGGTATTGGGGTGCCCCCGGGAAACCTCTTCACATCCACACAACGGTAAGGAGGAGGATTATTATTTAATATATGGTGAGACATTAAAAGGAGTCTGGATAGTGGGTGACAGATACTGGACCAGATCAGTGGCTTGTTAATACCGCTGGACATTAATTTCTGGGCTCTAATCTAGGTCTGCTGAACCAGAACGTCCAGGAGTGGCAGTCAGATACCTCTCCTCTCTCTCTTTTTTCCTTTAAAACTCTGTCATGATACAGCACACAGCCAAGAGTGGGAACCAGTGACTTAAATAACCTTCAGGGTTCCACATTTAATCTGGAAAGGCATCGAACTAAGCCAGAGCTCTACTGTTCACAGCATATAATAATAAAACCCAGGTAGTTGAAGGATTAAAGAGACAAGCATGCAGCAACAAAGGCCTTGTAAAATAGCAAAGGGAAATGAAATGGAAGGTTTATCTCCTCTGCGGAGGAAAGATACATTTCTAACTATGGAACAAAAAATCACAGGTTAAGGATAATATGCAAATATGAAAATTTTAAAAATATACTTTTGGACAAACTGTAATGAAGCATAGAAAGGAAAGTGAGAAAATGGGAATGTGACAAACAGAAATGATAAAAGCTTAGCATCTGAAGAAATAAAACATTCATTTTATTAGGACATATTTCCAAAGTAGGAGGATGGGGTCCAAGAGTTTACAAACATTTAGAGCTTCTGTTGCTTCCTGCTAGACTGTACAGAGAGACTAAACCAATTCACACAACCTTCAACAATGTACCTGTTTCTCCACAGCAACACCCAATTTAGGTTTTATCACTGTTTATTTATTTTCTGGCTTAACAGACACGTGGTACCTTAAAGTCAATTACCTTTCTTCTCATTGATAGCAAGATTTTGTATATTTCCATGTGATGACTTCCTCCTATATTAATATTTAATTTCTCTTCAAAAGGAATTTTAGTTCACTACACCACAAAAAAAAAAAAACAAAAAAAAAAAACTGGCTGGGGGTGGTGGCTCACGCCTGTAATCCCAGCACTCTGAGAGGCCGAGGCGAGTGGATCACTCAAGGTCAGGAGTTAGAAACCAGCCTGAGCAAGAGTGAGACCCTGTCTCTACTAAAAATAGAAAGAAATTAATTGGACAACTAAAAACATATAGAAAAAATTAGCTGGGCATGGTGGTGCATGCCTGTAGTCCCAGCTACTTGGGAGGCTGAGGCAGAAGGATCACTGGAGCCCAAGAGTTTGAGGTTGCTGTGAGCTAGGCTGACGCCACGGCACTCTAGCCCGGGCAACAGAGTGAGACTCTGTCTCAAAAACAAACAAACAAACAAACAGTTTTCTAAGCTGGGTGTGGTGGTGTGCCCCTGTAATCCCAGGTACTCCAGGGGCTGAATGGGGAGGACAGTTTGAGCCCAGAAGTTCAAGACCAGATTGGGCAACATAGCAAGATCCCCTCTTTCTTAATAAATAAATAAATACATAAATAAAATATGAAAAAAATTTCAAAGGACCAATACAAAGACATTCAAAGCAGCACCATTTATGAGAATGAAAAATCAGACAATTTTTACAATGGCCCAAACCAGAAGCAGGTGTGTGAATCTATTGTCAATAATGGAAATGGGCATATGAAATAATATGGTGGTACCATACTACATAGTCTACCCTTTGGCCACAACTATAAAAATATATATGTGTAATAAAGACAGGATAGTAATTTAGAGTGGCACAAACCACTAGATTCTTTTTTTATCCTGAAAAAGTTTCCTATTACTTCGTTCTGTTTTGTTTTAATAAGAGGGAACCCTTCTTAATACTGCACGTCTAGAAAAGCTCCATCAAGCTAAGCTGGCAGCTTCTTAGGAGGCACCATCAAAATACCTCCCTTATCTGCTTGACAATGACTAAAATTCCTTTACAGAGAAGAAGGCTTTCACGAAAGGCTTAAGTACACAAACCTCTGGAAGAAGATGCACACCGCCATAAACACTCATGCGAAGGTATAAATAATTGATTCAGGATCCATTACTGAGAGCAGGTTTGGAAAAGGAGCAGAATCGAGGCACCAGAGGAAATGAGATATGGAAGATGGATAAAAAGGTGAAAAGGGAAGTTGGAGCACTGCAAATAAACCTGAGAAACCTCCCAAATGTTCTGAAAAGCGGCTCCGTCCATTCCCCAATGGCTATGCTGAATGGAAAGGGTGGCGGGGACATAGTAGAGTCTTGTCTTCCCTGCCCTCTCTCACTGCCCCTTGGGAACAGGTGATGACCCATCTTGGCCTCAACATGGAGGCAGAGCATTTCCAGGCTAGGGAAAAATGGTCATGTCTCTTGTCATTCCTTTATTCAAAAGGGAAAACAGTAACTCAGGTTATTAGGGTCCCAAAGAATCTGCATGCCGATTTGCAGGTACTGCAAGTATGTGAAGTCACGTGGCTTTGTTGTTAAGGAGCTGCTGTTTCTCCAAAGTGTGTCTGTTCTCATTTGCTCTCTCCTTGGCTTCTCTTCCTGGCCCATCCGCACCAGCCCAGATCTACAGCCCAGGGAAGGAGGGATGTACAGCAGAAGGCCAGAGGAGATGAACTGCGCTGTTCTGGGGGATCAGCAAAGGAGGCCCAGTGCTTCCTAGGAAGGTCAATGAAAGGGTGCCCCGTGGCCAGAGAGCAGTAAGTCATACCACAGCTCAGGCTCTAGAATAGCCCTGGCTACATCAGTGCTATCTGCAGGAGAATCAAGTTCATGTCTTATGGTTATCTTTGGAGAAGGGTAGCACCTACAAATCTGCTGGGAGGAGGAAGCAGAAATTCTGCAAAGTCCTAAATAACCTACATCCTTAAGCTGAAGTAGGTAAAATGCCCTCCCATCCTCAGCTCCTGGGACCTCCCAGCTATGCTACAGAAAGGACTGAGTTAGAAAGGCTGGCAGGATCCTGAAGGTCCAGTCCTCTCTGCACTGGGCCTGAGGGTCTGGTTTAGATCTAGGAGCCCTCTGAGGTTGATTCAACTCCCTGAACTGAGCCCTGCCAATCTCCTTCCACCTCCCCTGACCCATCCCAGTTTAGGCCTGGAAGTGACTAAAACTAGAACTAAAGTTCCAGGAATAAGGAGTGCAGAGTAGCCCTGGTAGCTGACTAGAAGCGCAGGCTGTGGCCAGAAGCTGTCTAGGGGACAGGAAGACAAGACCCTAAGGCCACCTGGGCCCTAGGGACACATGCTGGCTCCCTGGGGCATCACTGAAGGGACTCTGGTGGAGCAATACCAGGTGGGAGCAATGGCCTCGTACCAGTTGCCTCTGCAGAGGAGTCTGGGTTGTCCGGCCCAGCTTCACCGGCGGCTTCGGTGGCTTCAGCAGGGCCTCCACTCTGGGTGCCCTCGGTGGCCACGCCCTCCAGTCCTTTGCCCTCCTCCTCAGCGGGGAGCTGGGCATCCACTCCAACTTCCAGCACTCGGATGGTCTCGTGGCCTGACATCACGATGACCTGCAAGCAGAGCACGGGGATGCTGCTGCGGGCACTGCTCTGGGGCAGAAGCTCTGGGCATGTTGGGGTAGAGAGGAGAGGGCACCTCAGGATTCAGACCTCCTGTCCGAGGGCTGTGTGCTCTATGAGGATCCCAGAACCTGGGCAGGCTGCAGCTCCCTGACTGCAGGGAAACTGCTGCTAGAAGAAAGCAGGCCCCGGTGACAGGGAGAAGGGCCTGACTCAGCTGGAAAAAGTCCCACAGAGCCAAACCACATGGGGGACAATTCTGTTTGCTCCCTCTCTTGGACTCAGTTCTGGAAGTGGTAGGTGGCCTGTACCACAGCCTTGCAAGGATGTCCCCTGGGTGGCTAGGATATCAGAGTGTGAGCTAGGTGGCTAGGATATCAGAGAGCCCAGAGGCTCCTAACACAGTAGCCACAGCTTAAGTTGGGCCAGGAAACAAATCCCTTTTTACTTCTCTTGAAACCATCTGGAAGTTCCCCAAAGATAAAGGGGTGCAAAATGAATGCTGAGTAACTTTTATTTCCAAAACTCCGGGGTAAAGGCTCAGGATTTCCCTGCAAGCTAACTTCCTGAAACAAGGTGAAGATCCTGATGATGTGACCTCTCCCTCTCCACACCGCCCCACTCCTGGACTGGAGCTCTGCGTCTAGGCCTGCGGCTCCAGTCATGCCATCTGCTGTGGACATGCGCAGTCCTAAGAGGATCCTCCATGCACAAGTGATGCCGGTGGTCCCCGAGCCTCAGGACACGTGGTTTTCTTCCCCTGCTCGTGCACCCTCCACTCTGCTCTGTGCCCCCAGCATGGAAATGCTGCCAATTGGGCAATTCAAGAATCAGAGACAAACTCTGTACTTTAAGAAGCTTCGTGTCAGGCCTCCCCTGCACTTGGCCTCTGCCCAAAACCACTTTCACAACACATTCCCTAAGCCTGGAAATTGGATCCAGCCAGAGACTGTGCTGGAAAAAGTGACAATGTGACCCTTCAGGAGAGTCAAAGTGAAATAAATCCCCAAAAGCAGTTTCCTCAGTGACTCAAACTTGACCTATGAGGGACTTCATTCCGATTACATTTTAAGAGATGTTAATCTCTTTTCTCCTTTTAAAAATGACATAAGTAATAAATAGTCACTGCTGGAAAATTAGAATATATATATACACACAAGAAGAAAAACTAAACAGTAGATTACCTGATGTCCAAACCCTTTCCCATGTAAACTTACACATGTCTGTACAGTTTAATTCCACTTTTTAAAGTCACAGCTTAAAATCTCCAAACTCAGCCCCTAAGAAATCCTAGTTGGCAACTACCTCTGGGCGGGTGACATGACCATGAACCTTGGTAAGAGACATTGAGGGCCTCTGTGGAGTTTTCCTCCCTTGCCCACACCCTCAGGGCCTCACCCCCACCCACCCACCTCTTCCCGCCCCAGATGATACCTGCTCATTGACAGTCAGAGATGACTCTGGCCCGGCTCCAGGATCCATGGTCACTTGTCAGGGTGTGGTGGGGGCCCGCCCACACCTAGTGCATCCTGGGTAAGATGGGATTGGAAAAGCAAAGGCTGATGCAACACAGTAATGCAATTTCCATACCATCTAGGAAAGTCAGAAATAGAATGGCAGGAGGACATTGAACCTAGGTTCACCCAAGTATCTGCAGAAGTAAACAGAACAGGATTCTAAGAACTTTGAAACTGAAGTGTCTCACTCCCTACAGCATCCCAGTAGAACCTACTACACCAGGAGGAACAAGGGCCATCTGTGCTTAGGGTGACAAGAGGAAAGAGAGAGCCAGGCATCTGTTCCTGGGGGTTCCCCAGTCCAATGAGAGAGTGCACACTCCGGAGAACCCAAGGTGAATCTGACCCTTGGACACTCAGAACCTTGGACACAGGTAAGGAGCACGCTGAGTATCAGAGTACTTCTTGGGGGAGAAATCTGAGCAGATTTCCTAGAAGAAATGGTAAAGACATAAATTAAAACAGTGGTCTCAAGCTTTAATAGGCATGATCATCATCTGGAGTACTTATTAAAAATGCAGGTCCCCAGGCCCCTTCCCCAAACTACCCTTAGAGAGTCTGATTCAATGTGTAGACCCCAGGGAATCAGCTCTCAGGTGATTCTGTGGCAGTGACCCAAGGACCACAGTGATCTGTAACACAGGAGGCAGGACGTCCAGATGGTGGGACAGCCTGCCACGTGCAGTGAGAAGGACTGGGCAAAGCCCGCGTGAAGACAGGTTGTCTGGCTGGAGCCACAAACCACAGTTGTAAGAAATAAAGGGAATAAAGGGGACAAATAGGTTTAGACACTTTTATAGGAAAGAAGGCAATTAACATTTATTGTGCATCGTGTGCTAAGCATTTTATGTCACACTAATTGATGTATTACTTGTGCCACCTCTGTGGGATGCAGAATGGGAGGCGTTAGTATCACCATGTTACAGATGAGGAAACAAAGCTCCAAGAGGTGTTCTGGAGTCACCTGTCCCTTCCTTTTCCACTCTCTGAGTTTGTTGTTGTTTTTGTTTGTTTTTTAGAGACACGGTCTCGCTCTGTCTCCCAGGTTGGAGTGCAGTGGTGTGATCATAGCTCACTGCAGCCTCGAACTCCTGGCCTCAAGTGATACTCCTGCCTCAGCCTCTCATAGTGCTGGGATTACTGTTGTTTTTTATTGAGGTAAAATTCTGCTATGGTCTGAATGCTTGTGTTTCCTACCTCCTGTCCCCCAAATTCATATGTTAAATTCTAACCCCCAAGGCGATGGTATTGATGGTATTAAGAGAGGGGCCTCCCAGAGGTGGTTAGGAATGGGATTAGTGCCCTTATGAAAGAGGCCTAAGAGATACCCTCGTCCCTTCCACTATGAGGACACAGCAAGAAGGTGAGGGAAGTGTGCCCTCCCCAGACACCAACACCTTGATCTTGGACTTCCCAGGCTCCAGTTCTTTGAGAAATAAATCTCTGTTGTTTCTAAGCCACCCAGTTTGTGGTTTTGTTCTAGCAGCCCAAGCAGACTAAGACAAAGTCATCTAACACAAAATTCACCATTTTAGCCATCTTAAGGTGCACCATTCATTCAGTGGAATTTAGTATATTCACAATGTTGTGCAACCATCACTGCTACCTAGTTCCAGAATGTTTTCATCAACCCAAAGGGAACACTATATCAACTAGTAGTCACTCACCTTCCACTGCCACCTCCCCGCCCTGGCAACCACTAATCTGCTTTCTTTATGGACTTCTCTATTCTGGATATTTCATATAAATGGAATCCTACAATATGTGGCCTTCTGTGTCTGGCTTCTTTTACTTATCATAATGTTTTCAAGGTTCATTCACATTGTAGCATGTATTAGAACTCCATCCTTTTATGACTGAATAATATTCATCCACTCGTTAGTTGATGGATATATTTGGGTTGCTCTACCTTTTGGCTATTGTGAATAGTGCATCTATGAATATTTGTGTATAATTTGTTTGAACACCCGTTTCCAATTCTTTTAGGTATATGCCTAGGAGTGGAATTGCTGGATCCCCCTGGGGTTTTAGCATCTTCACCCCTGACAGAGTATTTCCTGATCAACCAGGCAAGGAGAAACAAGAGGTTCCTTCTCTCCTCTTTCTTTCCTAACCCCTCTACAGTGGGGTTCAAGGAGAGGGCAAGCAAATCAAAATACCTAGCAATTTGAAAAAAGAGTAAGTGAGCCTTCCCTTTTCAGGTAGTATAGGGGGTGGCAGAGGAATTCGCTGGGAGAACTGGTGAGCATCTGCCTGCCTCACTGAAGCTCTAGCCTCATTCCTGAGTGTTACCTCCCCCTCCCTGATTTTTTTTTTTTTTTTTTTTTTTGAGAAAGAGTCTCACTCTGTTGCCCGGGCTGTGGAGTGCCATGGCGTCCACCTAGCTCACAGCAACCTGAAACTCCTGGGCTCAAGCGATCCTTCTGCCTCAGCCTCCCGAGTAGCTGGGACTACAGGCATTTGCCACCATGCCCGGCTAATTTTTTACATGTATTTTTAGTTGGCCAATTAATTTCTTTCTATTTATAGTAGAGATGGGGTCTCGCTCTTGCTCAGGCTGGTCTTGAACTCCTGACCTGGAGTGATCCACCCGTCTCGGCCTCCCAGAGTGCTAGGATTACAGGCGTGAGCCACCGCGCCCGGCTGCCTCCCTGATTTTGTACATGAGAGTCTTCCATGAATTTTGCACAGAACTTGGCAAATTACCACCACTTCTGGAATTGAGATGAGCCATGAAAGGTGCTACATATATTGCCAATTAGCAATTCATTTGCAAATTCAAATATGAGGAAGAGACAAAATTGAAAGGAAAGGTGTGCAAGGTGAATCTGGGTCCATTATTGCTTGATACATACATTTCATGGGGAAAAGAATTCCAATTCCAAAAGTGGCCATTAGGTGAGAGGCAGCAGTAGGCAGTCATCGTAGGGAAGGATGCATCTACTCAAGAGGGGCTTAAAGCCTGCTCATAGTCTTGTTGTAGCCTCTGGTTCCTTGCTGCCCACCATGGCCACTCACAGGGAGTGGCTGAGCAGGGGTAAGTGCCCACTTTGTGACTGTGTTCTTAGGGGATTCAAATAGTGACAAGGCTTGGGGGATTCTGATATCCTTTCCACACTTGAGATTCCATGAGCTATGAGGACCTGGGCCTCAGTGTCTGGTCAGTGTCTGTGTCAAGGGCAAGATCAGTCCTGGGTCAGAGACTCTGGCCACACCTAGGCCCACTCCAACCCACCAACCAGACTTCAGCCCACCAAAAATCCAGACAGAGCAGAGGCAAACAACTCCCTTGTCCCAGACCCCAGATCTCCCTTGTCTCTCTGTCTTACCTTTAGATGACTCTTATCAGAGACATGTATGTGATATATACACCTCTTTAACATGTAGATTCTCAGCATTTTCACTCTGAGCTGTGCCCTGTGAGTTCCTCTTGCTTGGTATCTATGCGCTTTCCCCTGGACCTTCTCCCATCCCCTTGCCAGGAAAGTTCCACATTTTTTCAAGCCTCTCCAATCAGGCTGTGGTTTGGTTTCAGTGACTAGATAGCCATCTTCAGTTTGCTTTTTGACCATTTCCCCAATGACTGGGATAAACAGCACATCTGGATGGCCTCCTCTGAGCCCATGACACTATGCAATGTCTGCAGCCCAGTGGCCAGGGAGGAGAGACAATCAGCTGTCTGTTTCATGAGAAGAGGCCCCTGTCCCCACCCCAGCCCAATACATAAACAGATCACAGCAGAGCTGCTCTGGTTGAAGCTAGGGTGGGAGCCAAAGGCCACCCAGAACCTCCTCCTTTGCCTTCTTTCTCCAGTGGTTGAGTTTGCAAAACATCTGAATCAGACCTGGCAAGGCACCCTGGTTGGCTACCAGATGGTTCGCTTATCCTTTGCTTTCCTGTGCTGACATCTAAAATCCCAGGCACCCTCGGCTGAATGAAATGTGGGTGCTGAGGCATTTGCCACAACTTGAGACTCCAGAGGGGGCCAGGGCCATCCAAGACTTTCAGTGGGGAAGAACAGGCTAGAGGACTTGATTCTACCTGTCATTCTTCTCTGGAATGGCTTTGGGTTTAGGACAACATTTCAAGCCACCCAAGAGGTGCACTGGGAAATGCCAAACAAATCAGAACTCCCTAGAACAGCCTGTAATCCTATTAGAAGAAATCCTGAAATGCCTTGTCCCTTGTTTTTCAACACATATTTCAGTGGCTACTACCTTCTGGGTATTGGAAATTTAATGGAGAAAAAACACATTTTCCACCTTTGTCAAGGAGGTTACAATCCAATATGGGGGACCAAGGAAATAAAAGGGTAACTATGACACAGTATGTTTACATGTCATGGTGGATGAAGAGAAGGTAGTAGAGATCGGGCAAGGTGGCTCACATCTATAATCTTAGCACTCTGGAAGGCTGAGGCAGGTGGATCATTTGAGCTCAGGAGTTCGAGAACAGCATGAGCAAGAGCGAGACCCTGTCTCTACTAAAAATAGAAAGAAATTAGCCAAAATAACTAAAAATAGAAAAAATTAGCAGGGCATGGTGGTTCATGCCTGTAGTCCCAGCTACCTGTGAGGCTGAGGCAGGAGGATCACTTGAGCCCTGGAGTTTGAGGTTGCTGTGAGCTAGGCTAATGCCATGGCACTCTAGCCCAGGCAAGAGAGTGAGACTCTGTCACAAAAAAAAAAAAAAAAAATGGTAGAGGGTCTGCAGGAAGGGCGCCTAATGCTGTTTTGTTTGGTCCTAGTTCCCAGGTCGGCATGTGCTTCAGACATGAAATTTTACGTAAGAAGAATCTTGTCCTATGTAGGAAAATGGAACCTGTTTTGAGGGATTCCAACTTTTAACTCAGACTCATTTCTGTGGTTTTAATCACTCCCTTAACACTCAACGTGGTTGAGGTTTTCAAGGTGTAAAATACCTTCTTATTAGACAGTTGTTTTTAAAGGTGGAGGGTTCTCTGTGTAAAGTTAGCAGACTCCTAGGAATGGCTGGTTAAGCTGGACTTAGTTTACTTCTATTCAACTGTAAGAAAGTCACACTTGTTACGGGAAATCAACTTTCAAATTTTTAGCATTGTAATTCTCTCTGGCTAGGACGTTTGTTGACATCAGCAACTCCAGTTCTGCACCACTGTTATATCTAAATTGTGCACCCACTTACCTTGGCAGAGCTGCCACTTAGAATGACCTTGTGGAGAGAGATTGGTCTAGATAGGTAGCTGGGGCTGAGTTGAAGGGTGACCCCAATCCATTCTTCACTCCTTCCTTAGTTGGTCTCACCTAGTCTGACAATGACCAAATATAAATCTCCAGCTTGAGCCAGGCATGGTGGCTCATACCTGTAGTCCTAGCACTTCTGGGAGGTTGAGGCAGGTGGATCATTTGAGCTCAGGAGTCTGAGACCAGCCTGAGCAAGAGCGAGACCCTATCTCTACTAAAAAATGAGAAAGAAATTAGCTGGACAACTAAAAATATATATAGAAAACATTAGCCGGGCATGGTGGCGCATGCCTGTAGTCCCAGCTACTTGGGAGGCTGAGGCAGAAGGATCGCTTGAGCCCAGGAGTTTGAGGTTGCTGTGAGCTCGGCTGATGCCACGGCACTCTAGCCTGGGCAACAGAGCGAGACTCTGTCTCAAAAAAAAAAAAAAAAAAATGAATGTAAATGTTGCTTGGTAAAACATCAATATACAGAAAGTAAACTTTGTTTCTGCAGTAACAAATAGTATACAATGAAAATAAAAGTAAGCAAAATGTGGCTTGGAACCTATCATACCAAAATATTAAATATTGAAGAGTAAATCTAGTCAAAGAATGTTTAAGAACTGTATGGAAATATATAAAAATACTGTTTAGATAAATTAATAAACACCAAAATAAAAATAAAGTATAATATGATCATGGATATGAAGATTCAGTTGTATAAACATGTTAATTCTCCTTAATTAATCTACAGATTGACTGCAATCTAAATAAAAAATCCCAAAGGCTTTGTGGGTGAATATGTCTGTTTATGTGCATATCTGTGTGAAATGTGACCCAATGATTCTAATATTTAAATTGGCATGCAACAGGCCAAGCATAGCCAAGATAGTCATGAAGTAATAGAGGAAGACAAAACTAGTTACTCCACCAGATGAGTAAGAATTATTAAAATGCTAGAGTAATGAAGTTTGTGGTATGTGTGCAGTGGATGACAAGCAGATCAATGGAAATAGTGCACTCTTGAAACAGATGTGCTTATATATGGACCCTTGATTTACGAAAAAGGTGTAACTGCAGAACAGTGGGGAAAAACAGTATTTTTAATAAATGACAGTGAAACAACTGGATCTCCATATAGAAAACCACATGCAACTGGAATTCTTCTGAAACTATATAAAAATAAAGCAGACAAAAATATACATTGGGGAAAAGAATCTCTTTTCAATAAATGGTGCTTGGAAAACTGGATAGCTACATGCAGAAAAATGAAACTGGATCCCTATCTCTCACCTCTCACAAAAATCCACTCAAGATGGATAACAGACTTAAACCTAAGGCAGGAAACCTTAAGAATCCTAGAAGAAGATGTTGGGAAGACCCTTGAAGACATCAGCCTAGGCAAAGAATTCTTGAAGAAAACCCCCAAAGCAATCACCGCAGCAACAAAAGTAAACAAATAGGATCTGATCAAATTAAAAAACTTCTGCACAGCCAAGGAAACTATCATTAGAGCAAATAGACAACCTATGGAATGGGAGAAAATATTTGCTCTCTACACTTCCAATACAGGTCTGATAACGAGAATCTAACTAGAACTCAAAAGAATTAACAAGAAAAAATCAAACAACCCCGTCAATAAATGGACGGAAATGAACAGAAACTTTTCCAGAGAAGACAGAATAAGGGCCAAGAAGCATTTAAAAAAAGGCTCAACATCCCTAATCATTAGAGAAATGAAAATCAAAACAACAATGAGATATCACCTAACCCCAGTGAGATTGGCCTCTATCAAAAAATCCCAAAACAACAAATGCTGACGAGGATGTGGAGAGACAGGAACCCTCTTACACTGCTGGTGGGACTGCAAATTAGTGCAACCTTTGTGGAAAAGAATATGGAGATACCTCAAAGAGCTAAAAATAGAAATACCATTTGATCCAGCAATAGCATTATTAGGCATCTACCCAAAAGAGCATAAGACATTTTATAATAAAGACATCTGCACCCAAATGTTTATGGCAGCACAATTCACTATTGCAAGGATGTGGAAACAACCCAAGTGCCCGTCAATTCATGAGTGGATTATTAAAATTTGGTATATGTTTACAATGGTATATTACTGAATTTTAAGAAACGACAGTGAGTAGCACCTCTTATAGTATCCTGGATTGAGCTTAAGCCCATTATCCAAAGTGAGGTGACACAAGATCAGAAGAATGGGCTCCACATGTACTCGCCATCAAATTGGTACTGACTGATTAACATCACGGTGCTCAAATGGTGGTGGCGTTCACCAGGGATTCGGGGGTTGGAGGGGTA
>CAUYMX010061695.1:0-18697 GCA_963573855.1 Lepilemur septentrionalis | reverse complement strand
AATAGAAAGAAATTAATTGGCCAACTAAAGATATATATAGAAAAAATGAGCCGGGCATGGTGGCACATGCCTGTAGTCCCAGCTACTCGGGAGGCTGAGGCAGAAGGATTGCTTGAGCCTAGGAGATTTAGGTTGCTGTGTGAGCTAAGCTGACGCCACAGCACTCACTCTAGCCCGGGCAACAGAGTGAGACTCTGTCTCAAAAAAAAAAAAAAAAAAAAAGAAGGAAGAATGCCTGACACTAAGCCTCTGACTCCAGTCTCACATCTGCCAAGAGTTTGATTTTTCCCCCCTAGATTATTTTTAGAAGACATGTGGTTGCTGCTACCCAGGGATTAAGAACAGTAAAACATATTCTCAATGAAACATTTTCAAGTCAGGGTTGTACCATATTCATTTCTATAATATCTATCATATACCTGACATATCAAAGAATTCCAATAAAATTTTCTTAAATGTACCTAAGTTCAAGTCCCAGCTGTGTTGTATAGACCTGGGCCAGCTAGTTAAGGTCCCTGAAGCTCATTTTCTCCATTTGTAAAATGAATATTTTAAAAATCTGCTTTTGCTTCATTTGAGGAAAAAACAGGTTAATGTTATTAAATATTTATATTTTAAGTTATGGTACTGTCTGCGAAAATAATTACCATGTCCATATGTTAAGTATAGGTAAATGAATGCTGTAATGTTGAGGTTATGAAATAGGCTTAAGAGAGTTTGTTGGAACTACCAATTTGAGTCCTGACAAGGGATATTGCTCCATTGTATTTTTGTTATATTACCTGATTTAATTTTTCTTCATAGCATTTTAATCACCTATTTACTTGTTTGTTTTAAAATATTTTCTCACTAGTTAATGACATTTGCCAAAGCAGAGAACTTGCCTACCATGTTCCCAGCTGAATGAATCCTGAGTATTTAAAATAATGTCTGGCACCCAGTAGACATTCAACTATTTTTAAAATAGATCAATACTACCTCATTGCAGAGAGCCACTCACCACTGGATCACAGTCTGCTAGTGTTTATCATTGGTCAGTATTTTTGCAACTGCTTGAGACTAGAGAATAGAAATGAGAAAAAGACCCCACAATTTTTATGTCCTAGTTATATAGAAAAGAAAAATACTTTAAACTCCTGTGTTTGAAGGATATGTTTTGGTATTATGCCGGAAGACAAATTACTAAATCACAATCATGTGGTAGGCAATATATGTTTTACCTTAGATCATTAAACTTAACCTTTGTGTGATTAATATCATACTCTTATTTATGTGACAATTTCTAAGAAACAGATTTCAGTATTTTCTGTTTAAAGGCTTTCCTACTAATAGAAAACATTTTTGAATGGAATCTTATAACCCATTATAAAATCTTATCTTTAATCAGCATATACAAATATTGTTTCATGTTAATTCAAGCATGCACTAAAGTGACTGGCATATTTTTGGCATTTCTGGGCAAATTACTTCCTTTTTTCAGAAATGTTCAAACCATACTGACAGTTTGGACTATCTGACAGCCTTCATCCAGGATTGTCTAATTTTTTCACAATGTGAATCAAATGATTTTCTTGTATACAGAGTTACCAAAAAAGGATTATTTCCTACAATCGTTACTTTGCAATTTGAGAATTTATGGAAACATTATGGCAACATTCAAAGACATGTATATTCTTAAAAGAATCACATTAAGGACTTTAGGAATTTTTTTAAAAAATATTCCACTTTCTCTGCTGGAGGTAATTTAAATTTCATTCTGAATTTGAACATTTTATATATTTTTTATACTTATTTTGTTTTTCTTTTCAGAATATTATGGGGTACAAATGTTTTGGTTATGTGAATTGCTTTTGTACAGTTTGAATCAAAGTTATTATTGTGTCCATCGACCAGTTAGTGTGCATGGTAACTGTTAAGTGTGAATTTACCTATCCCTTCCTCCTCCTTCCACCTGCTTGATTTCCATTGAATTTTACTGCTATATGTTTACATGACTGTTGATCTATAAGGTTCAATTTAGTAGTGAGTACATATGGTTTTTGTTTTTCCATTCTTTTGTTACTTCACTTAAAAGGATGGTCTCCAGTTCCATCCAGGTTGTTACAAGAGGTATTAGTTCACCATTTTTTTTTTTTTTATGGCTGAGTAATACTCCGTGGTATACAGATACTACATTTGATTAATCCACTCGTGTTGAGGGGCTCTTGGGTTGTTTCCACATCTTTATGACTGTGAATTGTGCTTCTATAAACATTGAAGTGCAAGTGTCTTTTTAATAATATGCTTTTTTTTCCTTTGGTTAAATACCCAGTTGTGGAATTGCTAGATCAAATGGAAGGTCTACTTTTAGTTTTTTGAGGTATTTCCATAGGGGTTGTACTAGTTTGCAGTTCCAACAGCAGTGCATGAGTGTTCCTTTCCACATCCACACCAGCATCTGTTGTTTGGGGACTTTATTTGATAAAAGCCATTCTCACTGGAGGTAGATGATATCTCATTGTGGTTTTGATTTGCATTTCCCTGATGATTAGAGACCATGAAGAGTCTTTTCATATGTTTATTGATCATTAATTAGTCTATCTTCTTTTAAAAAGCTTCTGTTCATGTCTTTTGCCCACTTTTAAATGGAGTTGTTTGATGTTTTCTTGCTGCTTCACTTGAATTCTTTGTACATTCTGGTTATTAGCTCTTTATCAAATGTATAACATGTAAATATTTTCCCCCATTCTGTAGGTTGTCTATTTGCTCTATTGATTGTTTCCTTGGCTATGCAGAAGCTTTTTAATTTAATCAGGTCCTAATTATTTATTTTTGTTGTTGTGATTGCCTTTGGGGTCTTCTTCATAAATTCTTTGCTGAGGCTTATGTCTATAAGAGTTTTTCTGACCTCTTCTTCTAGGATTCTAGTTTCATGACTTAAGTTTAAGTCTGTTACACATGGTGAATTAATTTTTGTGAGTGGTAAGAGGTGTGGATCCTGTTTCAGTCTTCTACATATGGCTATCAAATTTTCCCATTTTTTTCTTTGTTGCTCTTTGGGCAAAAAACTTGTGCAAATAACTTTAAAAAATTAATAACTAATTTTCACTGGTGTTGACTGAAAATAGTGTTCAGTGTTTTAACCAAAATATCCAAATTCTCTATCACCATTATCTTCTTTTCTCTAATACTGTGATAGTAATTCCAAATTTAAAATTATCTATATCAAAATGTTATGTGCAGGAAAAATAACATAAGACTGATTAATTTTGAGAGTAACTACTTCAATATATTGTGTTAGATCCTATATTGTATTTCTCTTGATAGGGAAATAATAAGGAATTAATTAATGTCATTGCCTTAATTAAAACTCTGTTGATTGCAAACAATAGACACTAACTTGAGTGAGTTTAATAAAAATAGAAAATTTAATGGTAGATGTTGAGTTACACAGTGGAATTCAAGGGCAGCAGGACCTCTCTTGACTAGAGTCAAGATCAAAAAAGTCATTAGGACTCCTAGCTATAATATGTCCTTTTCTCTTTTTCCCTGAACATCTGCCTCACTTTTTATTTCTCTTGTTGACTGGTTTCTTTTGCTTCTCCATATCCATTATGGAAAATGATTATTCACAGATACCAAGCTTATATCAATGATGTTCCGCCAGCCTTGATTGTCTGTCTCTAACCTTAAATTCCAAGTGCTTGATAAAAACCCTTTACTAGTTTGACGGCGATACTGTGGTAATCATCAGTAATGCTATTCACCAAATGTTTCTGTCTTTCTTTCCACCTTGCAAGCATATGAGATAGGATTGGATTTCCTAACTTCATTGTAGTTGAGTGAAGCCATGTGACTTATTCTGGTCAATGAAGTGTGTGTAGTAGTGATGTGTGTCATTTAAATATCAGTAAGAGACTCTCTGGAGTGTGGTTTTCCTCTGCTCTGATGATCAGCAATGTTACAGTTAATGTCTGCTTTACTAGCTTGAGTTCCTGGGTGAAGACAAGGCAAACTAAGGTCTCTATCCATCCCTCAGTGGAGTCAGAAATAAACCTTTATTGTTTTAAGTCACTGGGATTTGGGGAATGCTCATTATTTCAGTATAGCCAAACCTGTTTTGACTAATATATTTACACACATAGAATAGTGTTAGATTTACAATATTTCATTTGAATTTGATCTGTTATTTAGAACCCCTCCTTGGGCCACTTTTTTGTTCTTCTGTTTGCCCTACACTCACATGATTATTAAGAACAGAATGCTCCAGTGTATTTCAAAATGGTTACTTTTCCCCTTCCCCTTTTGAAAGCACAAGGGGATTTTTCTCCACTAGTCACTGTGAGGACCTGGAAGAGCTCCTAGAGGTAAAACTCACAAAAGGGAGGCGACACACCTGTGACTGGGAGAGTTTTTAACTCTCAGACTTGTCTAGCTCCAGAAATGTGTCAATCTGAATTCAAGTTTTCCTACCCCATTACTAGTTTGGAGGTTTTTTCTTGGTGGTTTCTGCTTGATAAATTGTGGCTGTCCACATGTACCTGTCTCCAATTTTGGGGGGCAGTGGTTTGCCTTATGATCCCACTTCTCTAACAGATCTTAGAAGAGTTGTTAACCTTTCAGTTTGTTCAGCTTTGTACTTGTTGGGATGTAGTGCTGACTACTAAGCTCCTTTCCAGTGTTCTTTTCATTGCTTCTTTGACTCTTTTCGGAATATAGGCTTCATCAGTACTAGTATGAATACACTGCCGAACACAACATAATATTTAAATATTAACCAGAGATCACTAGTTACTACCAATTTTAAGTTGTTATTTTGATGCTGTTTAAACTATTTAATGTTGATTTTAAGGTATTTAATTCTTAGAAATATAAGTAATATATTTGGAAGCCATCCAATATCTCCCTATGAGTTAAACTGCCTCACTCTATAATCATGTTATTGAATCAAAAATTAATTTCCTGCCAGAGTGGCCTGTTAATGATTTGCTAATTCTGACTTTCTTCTCTGAAACTTAATTGAACTCAGCAGTCAATAGCTCTTCTCCTCAGGTCTCAGATAACGAAATACATTTTGTTTTTTTATTTTTATTTTTTCCCCAGATTTGTCATTTTTCCAAACATGTGTTTTTTTCTTTAAAATAGCTTTTCTTTTTTACAGTGATTAAAGCAATTGAAAAGGATAAACAACTCGTCATTAATTGATTATTCTTGAGGCTTTGCTATTTTTAAATCAACTTGAGAATATTTTCATACTCTTCTAATATGCTTTTGCATCTAATTAAAAATAATGTGGAACTTTCTAACACAATATAGTCTTTTGGGCAACTCAGATATGTTTGGCTCATTCTTGTTTCTATTGTCAGTGCTGGTACATGAAAAATATCCTTCCATGGTGATATATGCTACCTCAAAATGAACCAGAAATGTAGTGAACGTCTCTCATGGAGTTATGAAAAGCCTGAAAAAATTAAGTCACAGATTGAAGATCTAGGCTCATAATTTAATGAGGTTTGAAGAGGTGAAACACACCTCAGCAAAACAGCTTTTGATCTAGGATTGATAGAGGGAGGTGATTGATAATTGTTAAAGCTAAGTGATGGGTACAAAAGTCATATTTTGCTAATCTCTCTGTATTTGTATATCATTACATTTTCTGAAATAAAGTTTTAAAAAATAAGATGTGAAATGATAATTATAAGCATTGTGTGGCAAGGTGCATAGAGATAGAGTATTTAGGATATGAGTGAAAAACAAAACAACTGTATCTCTACTAAGACTTATTGTATGCAACTAAACCATGACTAAGAGAAAAATGTGTTTAAGAAAAGTTGATATATTAGAGTAGGTATGCATTCTTTCCTTTGGCATTGTCTTTATTTTACATTATTGCTTATATGATAAATATAAACTATAATTTTACTTAAAATTTTTATTTCTTTTTTATAAAGCTTAATTACAAAAAATTAAATTTCAGAAGTGAATTCTAGTCTTCATTTTTATTGCCAAGCAATAATTAAAAATGAAAGTCACAGTCTTATATTTAATAATGACAAATGAGTTTTGTAGGACAAATGAAAGCAAACACATCAAAGTCTGCAAGTATGATATAATTCGTGATGAAGTATGTTTAAAACTTTTTTTGCTGTTATCATAGACATTACCCCAGAAAAATTGACATAAATATAACACAAATATCACAATATTAGTGTATTCATGGAGAATGCCCATTGGACCCAGGTTACAAGACCACTTTTAAAAAAAGCATTTGTACTCTAGTCCTCTAAGACAAGTTATAGAAGTATGAGTATCAGAAAAAAAGATGACATATACCAGTAAAATCATGACAAAAATATAGGCTGAGTATTTTTAAAATTTAAAGACAATTGATATTATGAGATAAAATCTCCTATATGTAAATAAGTGACGACTCTGATTTTGCAATAAATTGAAGAAGAAATAGTAAGGTAAATATGGAAAAATGTTTATCCTTTTTACCAAGGCTGGGACTAGGATACAGCAAACAAGATACCTAAGATGCAAAATATATAAAGGTACTCATTGTCTGGGTCATGCAGGTTCAGAGCTGGCACATGAAGATGAGTGCTGCCTCAGTTTCCTCACCCTCGTCCCAGCCCTCCTTTGCACTTACCAAAGAAATTCAAATACAGGTGCAGTAGTCAGTTTCCTAGAGGATTTCTTATGATCCCTTCCTCCTGATATTTTCATCTTTATATGGTTTTCATAAATATATGCCATTCTATGTGACCAATAGAATATGTCTAAAGTGATAGGATAGTATGTGACATTTTGGCTACTGCCTTACTCTCTCTTCTGGGAGAAGCTCTGACTCTGGGAGAAGCCAGCTGCCATTTTGTAGGGTCACACTAACAGCTATATGCAGAAGTGTAAGCAATAAGAAGCTGAGATCTCCTGCCAACAGCTAGGCGCGGGCCATTTTGGAAGCTGATCATTAAGCCTTCAGATAACTGTAGTCTCAGCCAGCATCTTAATTACAACCTCATAAAAAACCTTGAGCCAGAATCATTCAGCCTAGCTACTCCTGAATTTCTGACCCAAAGAAACTTTTAGATAATAAAAGCTTATCATTTTAAGCCATTTGTTGTGTAGCAATAGATAACTAATGCAACAGCAGACTTGAGGCATTTTATCATTTGTACATATAGAAAAAGGAATTCTGCTAATACAGTGGTTAGGTGGCAGACTCTAGTGCCAAATTGTCTCAGTTTTGGATCTGCTGTTCATTAGCTGTGTGGGAAAATATCTTATTTATATTTTACTTTTTTCATCTATGTTTAGGAAAAATAATAGTTCCTAAACTTTAGGTACTACTGTACCTAAAGAGAATTAAGAAAGTGAATACATATGGAGTTTATATCAAATAATAAACATTATAAAAGTGTCTGATATTATTAATATTATAGTTAATTTTTCTGTGCTTATTTCTCACACAGATACATGTATTCTTAGCAATGAGTGAATGGCAGCTTTCCTTATATGCAAATATGTTTCACTAATACCTTCTGCAGTCATGCTTGGGAATAGATGTGCATGGCTTCTGAAAAGGTATTTTGTACTTCCAGAAAAAGAGAAGTGGAATTTGTCCAGATTTAGTTTTAGGTAAGAAAAATGATTTTCTGCATTATGTATCCAGGAAAATTTTATTTTATGGTTGTTTCTTTCTTGCCGTATCAGTAATACTCACAATTTTATTGTCCAAGTGTTTAATGCCTACAATATTTGCCTTGTACTTTCCTATAAATGAATCTTTTTCCTCTCTTGCATCATTTTGTGTGTGTGTGTGTGTGTGTGTGTGTGACCTACATGCATTCTTTTCTCTTTAAAGGAATGTTCTTACTGCTCTGCAGACATCAAGTAGCCTGAGCTGGAGGTTACCATGGTGATATGGCCATACAGGATGACTTCAACTACATCTTAGTTATTTTCAGGGAGAATTGAGGATTGTTGTCTTTTGCTGATAGACTCTTCTTAAACTTGACCCTCCCTGCCATTTCTTCTCAGAATAATCAAAGAACCTTGCTGTTGGTGGATGTCCAGGCTGCCTGTTTTCAAAAGCATAAACTAGGTAACATTTATCTTCTTAACATTTTCTTTTTCTGTGACCTTTTCCCAAGTAACAGCATCTTTCATTTTCTCTAGGAATTGTATGACCTTACATTACCTCAGAACTTTAAAACAAGGGATAAGTGAATCTGTTAATTCCATCCACACTATGGTTTTTTAAAAAAGTTATATCATATTTGAGTTGCGTTATATGGACTTACATTAGAAATGATGACTGTCAGAGTTACTTTAGAAGAAAAAAATTAAAATTTTGGAGGGGGAAGTGACACTGGTGATAGATATCTCTGCAGCTAGAAATAGGCAGTGAACTATTTATTTTAAAATTAAACCTATTGTCATGTGTTGTTTAACGATGGGGACACATTCTGAGAAATGCATCGTTAGGAGATTTTGTTGTCTTGTGAACGTCATAGTGTGTCCTTACACAAACCTCTATGGTATAGCCTATTAGGCTATATGGGATAACCTATTGCTCTTAGGCTACAAACCTCGTGCAGCATGATACTGTACTGAATACTGTAGGCAATTGTAACACAATGGTAAGTATTCATGTATCTAAGCATATCTCACCAGAAAAAAGCACAGTAAAAATATGGCATTATAATCTTGTGTGACTATGGTTGAATATGCCATCATATATGAATTGTCATTGACTGAAACATTGCTATGACTGTATAAAACAACTAACTTCCAAATAATTCCCAAAATATGTATATTAGAACAACCAAATATGTCAATTTCTACTCAAGACAGAACAGTTTTTTGTCTGTCCCAAACACTTAATCCCTTTGAGAATGGCTTCAATTTAATTATTTTTTTCTTAGTATTATTTATATTTTAAAAGTTTTTCTTGGATTGTCTAACATGGTTTATTTTAGAGTTTCTTAAAATTTTATTACCAGATTATAAACCCAGTCGGGCATCAAAATCTTTTAAAAAATACAATTACATTTAAACAATGAAGAAAACAAAAATAAATGTTCCCAGTAATTATCCTGTGAAATAAACACATTTGAATATTGCATAGTTCTCCTTATTCTTATTTGTTTCAGTCAGTCTTCTAGTATCTAACATTTGCTGTCTGGTATTTACTTAACTTTTCATGTATACAGTTGTTTCCTCATCTAAATTGAAAGCTTATTGATGTAAGGGATCATGTCCAATGTTTTGTTGTTTGTTTCCAGATCGTACTTATTAGTAATTTGTTAAACATTAGTTGATTGAAAAGGAAAGTGCTTATTCATCTTTTTTTCCTCCAGAAATGTTTTACACTATCTCTTCTGCTACTTTTAGTTCTTCTTTGGTAAAGAGTGATAATATGTTTAAGCATTCAGTAAATTCTTACTGTACTCAGGCTTACTGTACTTACTGTACTAGGGTTTGTTCTTTGAGGTATGAACCTAGGTTAGAAGAGCCCAACTTTTATGGAGCTTGCATTAGTGGGAGAAAACAAACAAACAAATATGCAATTAATTAAGCAATATATATTCATAGGAATATAAAGAGGCTCATGTTAGAGTGACTGTGCAGCTACTTTAGAATCAGCCTATCAGAAGAGGTGACAGATAATCTGAGATAGAAAAAACCAGGAAGAGCTGAAAACCAGATGCAGCATCAGCTAGGGCAAGCCTGAGTTATGTTGGGTTTGAAGGCACAAATCAGGCCAATGTTGCGTAAGTGTAGAGGACCAGAGAAGGGGATTATTAGATAATGTTGAGGAAGGAGACCATAGAGTGTTCTTTGTAAATTGAGGTAAATGATTTGGATTTTTAAAAAGTGCAATGGGAACCAACTGGAAGGTTTTAAGGAAGGATGAAACAAAATCTGATTTATATTTTTAAAAGATGTAGTGCTAGATTACGAGGTGGGGAGGAGTTAGACAGTAGTTGCGGTGGGATAAGAAAGCTGTATCAAGAGTTCTTACTTTTCATTGTTAAGTCTGAAATATTTATTTGACACCCATATTGAGATACCAGGTAGAAAATCGTTTTCCAGAGCTCCAGAGAAAAGTCAGGGTTGGAGCCCTTGGCATTTAGAGCCATGGATTATATAGATAGAAATATTACCTTGTGAGAATATTGAGAAAGTTACTTAAAATAGAGCTTCAAAGCATCCCAACACTTAGAGGTTCAGTAGAGAAGAAAAGTCCATGAAATAGCAGTGTAGCAAGAGGACAGAACAAAGAGTAAGGTAAGAGAGCAGGAGGATAAAGTTAGTGTGATAAGCAGACTGAAGCACAGGTAAAATATAAACAGAAAAGTGAACGTGGGGTTTGGTTTCATGAAGTTATTGCCAATTTTGACATAAAGAGTACCAATGGAGTAATGGGGACAAAGCCAGACTAGACTGAGTTTTCGTATAACACTGTGAAAACAATAAAAAGATCCAAAGATAATGTGTCTCATAATGTTAGTAGTAGGTGATACCACTAACCAAATAAAAACAGCAATTATTCAATGGTTTAGCTTTTTGTCTACATTGTGCTAAGTACTTTTTATGTATTATTTCATTAAATCCTTGTAACAATACTTTGAAATCTATATTATGACCTATCTTCATTTTAGAGAGACGGAAATAGAGACCTTTGCCAAGGTCAGGTTGCCTTATCACAAGTAAAATATTTACAGCATCAGTCTTCATCTAAAGAATTAAAAGAGCAAAATAATTATGTATAATTAATTATAATGTATATTTTTTTTTTATAAAATGTTGTTTTTTTTTAGTTCCTTTGGGTTTGTTTTTATTTTTTATTTTTTATTTTTTTTATTGAGAGAAAACTACAAAGCATCTAAATTACAATGTTTACAGTCACAATTTGTAGTGAGCTGATTTCCCAAAATATATTACCACTCAAGTTAACTTATCTTGTTACATTCAAAAACCTACCCTGTCAAAGTAGTCCAGAGAGTACATACATAATGCCCCAACTGTATCTACGTACAACCAACACTCCATTTTAAGTGTATAATTAAATGATTTTCAGTGAATTTACCGAGGTTTACACCTGGGCAACAGAGTGAGACTCTGTCTCAAAAAAAAAGAAAAAAAAAGTGAAAAACTGGGGAAAATGTAGATAGCACATATAAAAGACAAATGGATAGTATCTGCATGAATAGCTTCCACAAATAAATAATAGAAAAATTAGCAGTCCAACAAAAAATAGCCAAAAATATGAACAGTTATCAGTAAGCATGATGTCCAAGTAACTAAGGAAAAGATGTTTAATCTCAGCAAGAATTCAAGGGATATAGATTGAAACAATGTTGAAGTGGTTGCCTTCACTCAGTTTAACAAAAAGAAACAAAAGAAAATAACTAATATTAAACAATTACTAGTAACTAGTGTTGTCCAGGTGTGGGGAAACAGACACTTTCAGACTCTGGGTAAGAATGTTTAACTATGGAGAAATTTTTAGAGAAATCTCCAATTAATACCAGTTGTGTATTTTTTTTCTTCTAATTTTGAGAAAACAAATCCTATAGATATCATTTGTAAGTGAGGTCTTCCAATAGTCACTCGACCCTTTTTTCTAAGGTAGAGGTTCTCTGGTTGCATATGAGAAACATGTGGGTATTGTTTAGAAGATAACAATGCTGGAAAATCTCGACTGAAGAGGTCAAAATCTCTGGAACCGGGGCATAGACATTGCTAATTTTTTAAATCTTCCCAGTGGATTCTACCATGTATTAGATTGAGATCTCTATCATAATTATCTTCACCTTTCCTATTAGGGAGAGTGGAAAACATATCTAAAGCCACTCTAGTATTTGGCAAACTTGATAACTTACTTTACTATAAAGAAAAGGATTCTTTTTATTTTTTATTTCAGGATATTACAGAGGTACAAACATTTTGGTTATAAAGGATTTTATATCTTAGCTGAGCATATCTGAAGAGATTGTGCTTGAGTAGAGGCCTAAAGAGAATAAGCCTGGGATGCTGGCTAGATTTCATCATTGACATCAATATCTGTTCAGGGAAAATAATAATGGATCAATGCATCTGTCCTTCTTTCCTGTTATTTACCTTCTAATATCTCTGGAGCTCAGGACCCTTCAAAGGAGCAGATTCCCAGCTGCAGGGAGAAGACCAAAATTAGATTGGATCATATTCAAATATTTTAGGTACATTATGTTTAATCAGGACTAAAAAGCAGGTGAAGACATTTAATTTAGCTTTGGTCCTCTGTGCCTTGCAATTTCCTTTTCATTGCAGTTACAAGAATGACAATATGATCTATCCAAGGAAGGGAGGCTGACCCAATTATGGCAGACTTCAAAACGATATTGTTGCAGCCTGTTCGCAGACAATTTGACAATATCTGCTTTAATTTTTTTATATCCTTTATGCCAGCACTTCCACTTCTAGAAATTTATTCTACCCAGACCCTTTCACAGTTGTGAATAGATTCTTGTTCAAGGCTATTCGCTGCAGCATTGTTTGCAATAGCAGAACTTGGAAAGAATTTGTACAGCTATTAAAAATAATGAGGAAGATATATATGTATAGATTTTGAAAGATACCCAAGTTATGTTGCCTAATGAAAAAAATAAGTACATTTTTGAGGTTTCTGCAGAGTAAATTTGATTATGTTCTCCCCATCCCTTTCATGTATGGTTTCATGTTATAGTTGGCTAAAAGAAGAATTTGTAGGTGATTTGGAAAGCAGGAGCAAAGCAGCAGCTTCACTCTCTGAAGGTTGTTAGGGTTATCTGAAATTATAAAGAGATATAGAGATGCCTGTTGGGCTCTAGCTTGTCATTATGCTCCTTGACTATGTATTCAGCTCATCTTTTGTACTGCTGGCCTTGCTGACCATCAGCTTCAAACCCAGACAGTAGGTAAATAGTTGCTGGCAGGTTCCACCTTGGTTTTGCTCCAGTCTCTGTCTAGCTCTTCTCCAGACTGTTGGCCCTAGTGACCAATAGTAGCCCCATCACCAACTACTGGATGTGAACCCATAAAGCACTCTATGGATTTTCCCACCTGCTCCCCTTTCTTGGTCCTGCTTTGGTGGGTTCAGTCTATGTAGCTTCTCAGACTGACTGTTGATGACTTTTCTGATCCTCCGACTTCCCTTTTAAGACTCTGATTTTTAAGCTTCTCTCACAATTGTTTAAGGTCTAATTCCTATATAAAATTCTTTTACTCTATAACTACTCTATAACTTATTCTATAGTTATTGTATTAACTATTAACGATTCACTAATTGAAACCTAACTAATAGAGATATTGAGATTGGGGTATATGGCCTCCAAATGTGGCTTTCAATAATTCCTCTCTTCACTGTACATGCATAGAATCCAAGAAATGTGGTCTGTTTTCTCCTCAAATTTGGGCTGGACTATGATTTGCTTAGATCAGTAGAATGCATTGGAAGTAACGTTCTGAGATTTCTACACTAGATCTTAAGAGATAGTGCAGCTTTTATTCCTCCTCCTTGGATCTCAGCAGCCATGATGTAAAGAAGTCCAGGATAGACTATTCAATGATTAGAGTCCACATGGAGAGACACCCTGCAGTATAAGAAGCCAGCTTAGAGGAGCTCCAAGCTAACTGCAGCTGCAGATAAGTGAACCTGTCCAATATCATGGAAAGTAAAGAACCACTCAGCTGAGCACTATGGATTCTTGATCCACAGAGATGTGAGAAATAGAAAATAGTTGTTGTTTTAAACCACTAAATTCCAGTTGGTTTGTTACACAGCCATAGAAACATTCATTCACTCATTCATTCAACACCTATTATACAGTAGGCACCATTGTGTACACTGGACAAACAGTGCTGAACAAGACAGATGAGGTCCTTTGTTTTGGGAGATTACCTTTTGAAGAAGGTAATGATTTCAGACAGTGGTAAGTGATAAAAAGGATTAAATATGTTGATGAGATAGGATCATTGAATGGAAGACACTGTCTTAGATCAGTGTTGAAGAAGACTTCTCTGAGGAAATGACTTTTGAGTTGAAGAATGAGAAAGCTCCATTGCTGCAACAAATTGGAGGGTTTCAGGCAAAGACAACCGTAAAGGAAATGGGAATGTTCCATAAACAGGAGAAAAGACTGTGTGACTGGTGTGCAGTGAGGGAGAGGGAGATAAAGTCCATTAGTTGTCTCTTTTAACATATTGTAAAACAATTTAGATTTTATTCTAAATTTGAAAACTATTAAGCATGATATGGGCTCGTTTAAAACATATTTAAGCATATAAACAGTATGAATTGTAGGAATATATAACAAATATTTACAGTAGTTATCTTTGAGGGATGGTTTTAAGCGATATTTTTACTTTTAAAACTAAAATTATAGGGTTTCAATGTTGGATAAATGTGAAACAGACTGTAACTTTCCTCAAAAATCCATTCTCTCCTTTTGTATTAATAGTATTATCATCATGAACATGTTGGGACTATATATGCCTAACTCCCTTGTGGTTAAAATATAGTTAGGTGGCTAAATATGTGAACGGAAATGAAATGTGTCATTCTCATCTGCGGCTTTTATAAAGGTGGGTAGGCTTCTTCCATGATTTCTTTCCTCTAGTTTTGGCTACTTGCAGAGGCTGATGAGAGTGATAAAGCTATAAAATGGAAAGAAACTCAGTCCTGAATTATTGCATAGAGGAGAGTCACAGTGATATATGAACAAGAAATAAACTCTGGTGTGTTAAACTACTGAAATTTTGGAATTTGTTGCCACACCTTAGTCTAACCTAACTAATACAGTGAGTACATGCATTGCTTTTGTAATCTGAAAAGGACAAAAAAGGATTACATTTGATGTGATAATTTCAATTGTACTTCAAGATAAGCCTGAAGTCCTTGTGCAGCTTTGTTGCAAATAGGTCAAGGAATTAATTGGAGAACTAGAGCAAGTAAGTACTTACGGGTTTTTGTGAAGCAATATCTAATAATGCTGGTGACTCTGATCTTAGAGTCTATGGTAGATACTCAAGTACTCTCAATACTTCACCTCTATTACCTTATATGTGAAGAATATCTTATTAATACTTGTATGTATCAAGGACTAGAAAGTAGCATTAGCTTATACCTTTTCAAATTAGACTTTCCTCACTGTGTCACTGAAATGTGATAAAATATACATTTGTTGCATTGTCAGTTTTCTGAGACCATTATTAGATTATTAAACTGAGAGAAAGTCTATTGCTATTAAAATTGAGAAACCTGTGCTCTAATGACCAGGCATTTCAAATTGCATTAGAGGAACCTGATACCATCTATTTACAACCTCTTTTTAGCATCAGTAGCATCTATGTACAGAATTTGAGGATATAACATAAGTCTGCACACCCATTTAGAAAACAATTCTAGAGGTCGTGTAAAGATAACTAAAAGACAATTCTGGAAGTCATGAAAAACTCTCAGTTTATTATCCCCTTGATTTATGCCAGGCTCATCCAAAATGAGAAAGCCTTTTCTAACATCTATCTCATTGCCTTTGGCAAAGTACAACAAACTGGGTTTATAGAATAAAATAAATTATTCCCTATTGCTGACCTAATATTCTGGAAAGATACCCTATCTAACTCTGTTCCCTGCTAAAAAAATTTAGACATTTAAAGGAAATTTACTGTGCTGTTACCTCTAATACTGAAAATTAATGTAAAAAAATACTCCCCATGGCATACATATACCACATTTTATTAATCCACTTATATATTGATGGATATATATTATTGATCCACTTATATATTAATCCACTTATATATTGATTATATATACTTGAGTTGTTTCCACATACAGTAGTAACGTTCATCAGGGATCAGGCAGGTGGGAGTGGGAGGAGAGGATGGGCGCATTCACACCTAATGAGTGCGGTGCACACCATCTGGGGGATGGACATGCTTTAAGCTCTGACTCAGGCAGGGCAAAGGCAATATATGTAACCTAAACATTTGTACACCTGTAATATGCTGAAATTAAAAATACTTTGTTGCTTAAAAATTCCCCCAATTTAGTAAATTCTTGTATATCTAATAAAACATAAAAGCCATTAGAAATGTATAACATTAACACTCTATAGCACCCTAGAAACATTTTTTGTCAAGGTAAAATAACCAGTAGACTAAAAATTAGTTTTGCAATGTTAATAAAATTACGTGCAATTTTATAAGCATGTGACTAAAGAAAAGGAAACACAATTTAAAGGCTTGAATTATTGGCAAGGCAAAATTGCAGACTGATATTTTTCCCTTTATGTTTTTCATTTTTTAGTAATGGTGCCATAATGTTATTTATGCATTAGGCAATTCACTTATTCAAAGTCATTATTTAGTCATAAATAATTATTGAGCACCTAGTTTATCCTAGGGTCTTTTTTTTTCTTTATTGAAGTATACTTTACATATCATGCCTTTAACTCCAATTTAAGTGTACAATTAAATGATTTTCAGTGAATTTACCGAGGTGTGCAGTTAATCACATGTCTATTCTACATTATGTTTTTGAGATCAAACCATGTTGATCCTTTTTAAAATTATACCCTTATCCTTCTATATCTAGTTCACTTATTTTACTACTTTATAATATTCCATTATATGAGTATACTACAATTTTTTAGATTCCTTTAGTGATGGAAATTTTAAGTTTTTTCTACAAACAAGGCTCCATTGAACATCTAGATCTTCTATGTATTATATGAGAGTTCTAGGGCAGTGGTTTTCTAAGGTTTTGCTTGTATGTCCTCTAAAATGTTTTTTGAGAAATTATGAATACACTCACTCATTTTTAAGTTGATATCTGAAATTTATCATGTTTAAATAGTTTAGGCATATTGTATATTGTACATTTGCTTTTAAATATATTTTAGCAGAACTTTGTTCCTATAGATTTAGCTGATTTTAATAACGAAAAATATCTGCTCTATAATTCAGTTAACAAAACTAGTCAACTGAGTAAAACTTACTTTGTATTAGAAAATTCTGACTTTATTTTTAGACTCAAGTAAATGAGTTAATATGTATCCATGTGAGCATCAGCTTATTTAAGTTTGTTCCTGGGATGAAATAAGGTGCCATCTCTCCTTTAACATTTCTTACGCAAACTCTTTTTGTTTTGCCTTCTCCCATTTCTCAGGCCATTGCCTTCTTAACTTGTGTATTTGTTTGATGCCTTGTTGGTGTTTATATTCCAGAAGAAAGCATTGTAACAAGATCCAGAAGGAGTGAAAAATAGGCCTTTCTTTAGGGAAAGAAAAGGGTGAAATAGTGAAAGGGGAGTTTTTAAAAGAAGAATCCATACTGCACAGACATGTTCATGGGCAGATCAAATACATACAAAGTTTACAATCTGAAAATTGGTACTCTTAAAGTTATGCATGCCCCTGGATCACTGGAAAATTTTTGTGCTTCTCTAGTGTACCTTGGTCTAGGCTAGGATATATGGATAGAATTAGAATTTCACATTCATAAAATATGCACATCTTTCACTAGATGTTGCCAAATAGTTTTTCAAAGTTTACTCTCTAGTAAACAATTTATGAGAGTTTTAATCTTTCCATAACCTGCCTATCTTTAAAATTACTAGATTTTTACATTTATGTTTATATTATATAATGGTATTTTACTTTCCATTTGCCTAATTACTGGTAAGATTGAACATATTTTCATATATTAATATTTTTAGATAAATTTTTTGAAGTATAATTTACATTCCATGCCATTACTCCATTTTAAGTAAACAATTAAGTGATTATTAGTAAATTTACCAAGTTGTGCAGCTATTTACGTAAATCAGTTTTAGAAGATTTCCTTCCCCAATTAAGTCCCCTAATTCCCATCCCCAACTACATTTCAAGCATGCCCCTCCCCTTCACAATGCTCTCCACATCCCTGAACTGTGGTTCTACCTCCTTAACCCCCGAATCCCTGGTGGACACCACCACCATTTGAGCACCCTAGTGTTAATCAGTCAGTACCAAAGTGATGTGAGTACATGTGGAGCCCATTCTTCCGGTCTTGTGTCACCTCACTTGGAATAATGGGCTCGAGCTCAATCCAGGATAATATAAGCGGTGCTGGCTCACTGTCATTTCTTAAAATTGAGTAAAATTCCATTTTAAACATATACCAAATTTTAATAATCCACTCATGAATTTACGGGCACTTGGGTTATTTCCATGTCCTTGCAATAGTGAATTGTGCTGCCATACACATTCGAGTGCAGATGTCTTTATTATAGAATGTCTTATGCTCTTTTGGGTAGATGCCTAATAATGCTATTGCTGGATCAAATGGTATTTCTGTTTTTAGCTCTTTGAGGCATCTCCGAATTCTTTTCCATCGAGGTTGCACTAATTTGCAGTCCCACCAGCAGAATAAGAGTGTTCCTGTCTCTCCATATCCTCGACAGCATTTGTTGTTTTGGGATTTTTTGATAGAAGCCAATCTCACTGGGGTTAGGTGGTATCTCATTGTGGTTTTAATTTGCATTTCTCTAATGATTAGAGAATCATTTTTTTATATGTTTGCTAGCCATTATTCTGTCTTCTTTGGAAAAGTTTCTGTTCATTTCCGTTGCCCATTTATAAATGGGGTTGTTTGATTTTTTCTTGTTAATTCTTTTGAGTTCTAGGTAGATTCTTGTTATCAGACC
>CAUYMX010061692.1:0-16620 GCA_963573855.1 Lepilemur septentrionalis | reverse complement strand
GTTGGCTGTGGAGCTGTGAGCTCCCGCACCAGGTGGTGCCGCCCTGACTGCCGCGTGGAGGGCACCTGCCTGCCCCCCTCCTGCGTGGTGAGCTGCACACCCCCATCCTGCTGCCAGCTGCACCATGCCCAGGCCTCCTGCTGCCGCCCATCCTACTGTGGACAGTCCTGCTGCCGCCCACTCTGCTGCTGTGAGCCCACCTGCTGTGAGCCCACCTGTTAAAAGCCAGGTTGCTGATTACTTAAGAATGAAAGGGGAAGCACAAGAAAACTGCACTGATCTTTGAAGAAGTGTTCAATTTTACCTGGATGCCAAGTATCATGATGCTGCTAAGCCACTCAGAGATAATGAAACTCTCTAATAAAGACGCCAGTGGATGTGCTGAATTAGTTCACTGAAACACATATGAATTGGTGTTCTGGATACGCTGCCCTGCTTGAGCAGGGGACCAGGATGGGGTCATTCTTCATTTCAGTGATATCTCTGCTCCCCTCCCTACTTCTTGATCCCCATGCATCTTCAGACCTGCTTTCTCCTTAATGTCCCTTGTTAATCAAATAAAATGTTTTAATGTGCAAAATAAACTGAATTATGTCCTCCTTCTACCTTTAAGCATGTCCTCCTATAGCTGGAATCCAAGAAGAGTATGTTTGCATTTTGCTAATAATCTCAAGGCATAAACATAAAGTAAACCAGAAGGATTAAATACAGATTAAATGATGCTTGAATCCATGTGTTAATAAAATGCTCTGTGAATTAAGTAATCTTTATAATTATTCAAATACTTAAATGCTCTAATGTATTACGATTAGGTCTAGATCAATAAAGCCACTTTTAGCTAAAATTTTCAGGTTGATCACAGCTATAGATTCCTACCTAGAGGTGCTTATACCATCTTTAGTCTCCTTCCTTTTAATATTCCGGATGTTCTCCTTCATTCAAGCCCAACATCTAAAGAAACTGTATTACCTACTAAATAGATTTAAAAATATCCAACAGATACTATTTTCCAAGAGCATTTAGACTTAATTCCCATACCTTAGCCTATCACATTCTTCCCACTGATCCCAATTGTCCCCTAAGCTTCAACTCCAAACATTCACCTTCATTTACTGGATAAGGTGCATCTCTGGTCTGAATGAGAGTAGAACAAACACCTGCGAAGAGCAACCAGTGAGTTCTACCATCATCATTTGTCAGATAGATGCGTTAGAAATCTAAAACCACTGTGTTATATTTTGCACATTACAAGTGAACTTGAAAGATGGTCTTTTTAGAAATTAACACAAACCTAGAACAACAACAACAAAAAATAGTTTTACCATTCAATTTTTAAATTCTTCATTAAGCATTTGAGTATAACATACAAAACACACAAATATAGGACACATTAGAAACATATTTTCCAAGTTATTTACAAGCTCCCAGCACTTACCTCTATCGTTTAATGGGCAGCAATGATGGATCACACACGAGATTGTACATTTCAGAGAAGAATAAAGTAGGTGCTAGGTGGTATATTATTCAAAATGTCATAAGTCCTAGATGTTTTTTCCAGAGCTTTGATTCAATATTAAAACCAGAAAAAAATAATTCAACATTTCCTAGTCTCTTTTTACAACAAATCACAAGGCTTCTTCATGAGACGTACTACAGCTCGAATGTTCTGTTTAATCATTTATGACTGGCGCTGACATTCATGAATCATGCTCTTTACTCCACCCAGTCAATCAACATTCATTGAATAGGATTCAATAAACATTTTTTAAGATTCTACCAGAAGCTAAGCACTCTGCTGGATACCTTCCTATATCCTATATCATTTGGTTCACAAGAAAAGATTTCTGGCCTGGAACATAAATAATATTTACATATTTCAAATTGGTTGAAATTAAAGGAACTTTAATGGTAATTTGCTATGATGCTGGAGTAAATGAGGTGGAAGTTTTGAATTATGTGTGACCAAAGGTACTTCTTCAGTTTGCTGAATGTCCTGATGCCATAAATTCAATAGAATTCCTCCAGGCAGGAAAAATAATAGTCAAAAATAACAGCACAATTACCCTTAACCTTAGTACTCTGGACAGATTATCATATGGAATAATTATGAAAAACGAGGGCGTTTACTTGGGCTAAAATGGGAGGACTCTTTGAACATGGGAAACCACAAACATATGCCAAAGAGCAAAGGACTAGTATGAGGAGTCCCAATGAAACTATAAAACAAAGTAATTTCTAAATTGCTGCTCATAATGTGTCATAAGTATTTCAATGTAAGCCAATTGGAAGACCACTGAGCAACAAATTGAAATGAAAACCAGGAAAATATGTTAAGAATTTTGTAAACAGCAGCTGGCTCAGATATATAAAAGGGCTGATGTGGAAGCCACTGCCAAACCTCAGAAACTTCTCCAAGCAACCCAACTCTCAGCCCAACTCCCGACACCATGGCCTGCTGCTCCACCAGCTTCTGTGGATTTCCCAGCTTCTCCACCAGTGGCACCTGTGGCTCCAGCTGCTACCAGCCAACCTGCTGCCAACCAACCTGCTGCCAGACAAGCCCCTGTGGCATTGGTTGTGGCCAGGAGGTTGGCTGTGGAGCTGTGAGCTCCCGCACCAGGTGGTGCCGCCCTGACTGCCGCGTGGAGGGCACCTTCCTGCCCCCCTCCTGCGTGGTGAGCTGCACACCCCCATCCTGCTGCCAGCTGCACCATGCCCAGGCCTCCTGCTGCCGCCCATCCTACTGTGGACAGTCCTGCTGCCGCCCACTCTGCTGCTGTGAGCCCACCTGTTAAAAGCCAGGTTACTGATTTTCAACTTGAAGTTTCAACTTTCAACTCAACCCAATAATCTCTTCAAGCACTCCTGAACCACTAACAAATTCTTGAACTTTTATGTGGCTTTTGTTAATGGTGGATACCAAATATTGAGTCTTCAGACCTATCTGATTCAACAGAGGAGAGACCTTGATCTTCTCTTTGAGGATGCCAAAATACAAATTTGACTCAAGAAATGAGAAAACGAATTTACCTGGGGATTGACCCTCAGTACGAATTCAGCGCCACACTCTGACGCTCAGTGCTGCCCAGGCAATGGAAGAATCGTCTGTCCTTCTCAGATACATTCACCTCCTCTATTCTACCCCTCTGCAAATTGTACTTCCTATAAAAGGGGAATAATATGCCAAGGTCTAATAAATTATATCTATTGGTGCAGCAAACATCTTTTTTCCCCCACTGAGTGTATTCGTGATGTATATGTTATAGAAAGTCATACAGAAGATCGTAATTTGCTTTTAATATCCCACACTGCTCTTCTGATACATGATAGGAAATTTGATGAAGTCCAGTGGAGGTTAATTCCCATAAAAAGATATAGGAAAGGCAGTCAGTTATTCAGGGCCTCAGAAATGGCACAGGTTCTGTGACCATATCTTGACCTCACACAGTGCTTTCACAACCAGAAAATTATAGAAGCCAAGATCCCTCAATCTAGAGCCAGAATATTACTTATTTTTCCTGTCTGTTAGAGGAATGCTCTTTGGGGCAATCTTCAAACAATGCACGCTAATAAATCGCATAGCGTCTTGCAAGGTAGAGCAAGAGAAACAGAAGGTAGGGAAGCCTCTCTGAGGAAATATGTGTTCTCAATTAAATGGAGTTTTTTACTCTAAAATCTTTTTTTCCCAGTTGCTACACAGGAAGTGAGGATAACAAAGGTTTTACTCTATTTTTAGAATCAACACATCTACTTTGGATTAAAATGTTCACTTGTAGAAATACGCACATATTATATATACATATATATTTACGTATAATATACAATAAACTTATACACATTGAAACACAAATACTAGGGAATGCTTTATAAGTTTAGGTGGTTTTTTTGGACAAGAATCAGGATTAATTCACAGTTCCTTGGACTTAGAACTGGGGAGTACCGAAGGTACATTTTAAAATTAGGTTAAAATTACAATGCATCATCTATTCAAGGGCTAATGAAAATCTAGAAATTAGAAGGCATGAATAAAGAGTAACATGTGAGCAAAAAATTGATTTTCCCAACATATTAGCTAGAGACCTAATCCAATCAGAAAGCACCCTGGAACAACAGAACAGAAATGAAACAAGTTCTGTCCTCCTGCCCCCTTAATTCTAACTACCAACCAACCACTTTCAGTTATCACTACCTGAACAGCTCCTGGAGAGAGGAAAAAATAAAATGACAAGGGACTTAGGGAATTGCAAATTTGGCTTTTCATCATTACCATGCACTGCGAATCATTCCTCCCCTCTTTTATTCAAGAAGCATTTACTGAGATCTACATGCAAAATGGTGCAGAAGGCACTACATAGGATACCTAAGTGAATCAGACATGGTCAGATTATGCTCTTAAGGAATGAACAGTCTAGTAGAGCAATTACACAGTGTTAGCCCTGGAATGTGTCTGAGAAATCCTCTCATTTTACAGATGAATACACCAATATCCAGATGAATTAAGTGATTTTTCTGAGGTCACACAGTCACTTAGTAGTAGAACCAGTTTGAGAAGGCCATTTAGTTTAATTAATATAATTTAATTCTCTTATATTAATTTAGTTTAATTAATATAATTTCTCAGTTAAGAGCTTGGTGTCATAGACCATGTGACCATCCCTAGTTACCTAAAGCTGGATCCATTTAAAGTTCTTTTCAACTTAAAATTCTGTGATTGTAGGATATACCTGAAAATTGTATAATACAGATAAAATGAATAAATTCCTAGAAATTGTGCACATTTATTGCATACAAAAGCATAAACTAGAAGTGATCAAGGTTTTATCAATAAGGGGATGACTGAATAAATTATGGTGTGATCATACTTTGGAATATTATATAACTATTAAAAGAATGAGTAATATGTATAGGATATACATACAAATTGTATAATCTAGATGAAATGGATAAATTCCTAGAAATATACCATCTACCAAAACTGAATCATGAAGAAATAGAAAATCTGAACATACCTATAACTAACAAGGATATTGAATCAAAAACCTCTTAACAAAGAAAAGTTCAGAACCAGATGACTTCATTGGTGAATTACACCAAACATTTAAAGAAAAATTAACACCAATCCTCTTCAAACTCTTTCAAAAAATTAAAAAGGAGGAAACACTTCCAAATCCATTCTATGAGGCTATCATTATCCTAATACCAAAGCCAGACAAAGCCACTGTAAGAAAGCTACAGACCAATATTCTTGATGAATATTCATACAAAAATTCTCAGAAAATACTAGCAAACAGAATTCAACAGTATATTAAAAGGATTAAATGCTATGCCCAGGTAAGATTTTATCCTGGAATGCAAAGATGGTTCAACACACAAAAATCAATCAATGTAATACACTACATTAACAGAATAAAGAGGGAAAAACATACGGTCATCTCAATTAGTGCAGAAAAAGCATTTGACAAAATTCAAAACACGTTAACAATAAAAAAAAAATTTAACAAACTAGTGATAGAGGGAAGCTACCACAACATAATAAAAGTCATATATAAAAAGCCCACAGCTAACATCAAAATCAACAGGAAAGACTGAAAGCTTTTCCAGATTAGGAACAAGTCAAATATTCCCATTTTTGCCCATTTTATTTATCATAGTACTGGAAGTCCTAGCCAGAGCAATTAGGCAAGAAAGAAAAATAAAAGACAACTAAATTAGAAAGGAAAAAGCAAATTATTTAATATATCTATCACAGATATGACCTTACATGTACATAACTGTAAAGATTCCACCCACAAAAAAATCTGTTAGAATTAATAAGCAAATTCAACAAAGTTGCAGATACAAAATCAACACACAAAATTGGTTGCATTTCTGTACACTAACAATGAACAATCTGAAAATAAAATTTTAAAAAATTCCACTTACAATAGCATCAAAAAGAATAAAATGCTTAGAAACAAACTTAACCAAAGAGAGGAAAGACTTATACATCAGAAACTACAAAATGCTGCGAAAGAAATTAAAGAAGATGCAAATAAATGAAAAGACATCCCAGGTTTGTGGATTGGAAAAATTAATATTGTTAAGACGTCAATATTACCCAAAGAATCTACAGATTTAATGCAATCCTTATCAAAATCTCAATGGCATTTTTTTGCAGAAATAAAAAAATTCATCCTAAAATTCATATGGAATCAGGAGGGGTTCCAAATAGCCAAAACAATCTTGAAAAAGAACAAAGTTGGTGTTACACTTACTGATTTTAAAATTTATTACAATGCTACAATAATCATAACAGTGTGGTAATGACACAAAGAGAGACATAAAGATCAATAGAATACAACAGAGAGCCCAGAAATAAACCCTCACATATATGGTCAGATTATTTCTCAGTCATTCATTCATTTAAATTGACAAATAAAAATTGTATACATTTATTATGTAAAACACTTTGTTTTAAAATATGTATACCTTTTGCAATAGCTAATTAACATACGCATTACCTCACATACTTATTTTTTTTAGATGAAAACACAAAATCTACTCTCTTAGCAATTTTCAAGAATACAGTCCACTGCTATTATTATAACTATAGTCACCATGTTGTATAGCAGGTATCTTGAACTTATTCCTTCTAACTAGATGAAACTTTTTATCCTTTCACCAATATCTCCCCCAAACCTCTCCCCATTCCCAACCCCTGTTAACCACCATTCTGCTTTCTGCTTCTATGAGTTTAACTTTTTTAGATTCCCCATTTAAGTGAGATCGTGCAATATTCATCTTTTTCTGTCTGACTCATTTCACTTAGCACGATGTCCTCAAGGTTCATCCATGTTGCCCCACGTGGCATGATTTCCTTCTCTTTATGGCTAATAATATTCCTGTGTGTGTGTGTGTGTGTGTGTGTTACATTTTCTTTATCCATTCTTTTAATGATGAACACTCAGGTTGTTTCCATATCTTGGCTGTTGGGAATAATGCTACCATGAACATGGAAGTGCAGATGTCTCTTCAGAATACTGATTTAGTTTCTTTCAGATATATCCACAGAAGTAGGATTTCTGGATTATATGGCAGTTCCAGTTTTAATTTTTTGAGGAACCTTCATACTATTTTCCATAAAGGCTGTACCAATTTACATTTTCACTGACAGTGTACCAGGATTCCCTTTTCTCCACATCCTCCCCAACACTTGTTATTTTTTGCCTTTTGATAATAACCATTCTAACAGTTATGAGATGGTATCTCATAGTGGTTTTAATTTGTGTTCTCTATCAATGAGTTTGAGCATTTTTCATATACCTGTTGGCCATTTGTATGTCTTCTCTTGAGAAATGTCTATTCAGATCCATTGCCCATTTTTAAATTACATTATTTGTTTTCTTACTACAGGTTTTGAATTGTTTGAGTTTCTTATATGATTTGGATATCAACTCCTTATCAAATATGTGGTTTGAAAATACTTTTTCTCATTCCATAGGTTGTCTCTTCGCTCTGTTGATTGTTTTATTGGCTGTGCAGAAGCTTCTTAGTTTGTCGTAATCCCATTTGTCTATTTTTGCTTTTTTTGCCAGTGCTTTTGAGATCATGTCCAAAAACTCATTGCCCAGATAAATGTCATGGAGCTTTTCCTCTATGTTTTCTTCTAGTAGTTTTATCATTTTAGGTCTTATGGTTCAGTCTTTAATCTAGTTTGTGTTGATTTTTATACATGGTGTGAGATAAAAGTCTAATTTCATTCTTCTGCATGTGAATATGGTCAAATGATTTTCAATAAGGGTGACAAGACCATTTAAAAATTGTTAAGATGGTTAACATAAATGGTTTAAATGGCTAACATAGATTTTATGCTGTTATATTTCACCACAATTAAAAAATTTTTAATTATAAGTATGTTTAGGAGACCCAAACTTTACTGAAATAGGCTACTTTATATTTTCAAAAACAGAGATAGAGGTGTCAAAGAATATGCACCAAACTGTTAATATTGATCATGTCAGGAGTGCTAGTTTTGAAAGGAATGGATGTGTGTTTGTGGAGGGGGAAAGATATTAATTTTTCTTTGTATGTCTCTGTGCTGTTTGATTTGTTACAAGTGTATTCATTACTAGCATGTATTTTTAATTTAATAGAGTCAAAAAACAATCTACAAGCAAAAGTTTAATTAAAAGTTTCATTTGGTAATACATACATTGATGACTGAAGGCAAGAATATTAGTTAAAACTCTAAGGATTGTATAACTTACCCAAACTAATCATAGAAAGGCATACTTGGGTCTGGAAGTTGATAAATCAGGTTATAGCTTATGTTTTGATGACACTCATATGAGTCTTTCCAAGTATGAACAAATTGTTTATAAAATTATGATTATGATTGAGTGACCACTTAGGAAGAAAATCAGTTTAGACAAACTCTGCATAAGGTTATTAAAGGACAAGTACGACAAAGCAAGCCAGGCAATCCTTAGCTCAAGTGTAGTCTGTCATGTGACTTGCACAAAGAGGCACTACTGTGACTGGCTTCCATGACAAGCCCTCACTTAGTCCAGAGGGCAAAAAAGAAACATGATGAGACTTAATTGACCAGTGGCCAAATCAGGCTATTGAAATGCTATTTTTAATTTTTTAAACAACTCAGGTGTTAGCCAATCAGAGATAGACTTTGCATTTGACATCAAAGAAAGATGTTAAGTAAATATGCAGCTCTACGGAATATATAAAAGGACAGATACAGAAGGTGAAGTCCAAACTCAGAAAGCTCTCTTAACAGTACAACTCTCAATTCCTCTCCTGACACCATGGCCTGCTGCTCCACCAGCTTCTGCGGATTTCCCAGCTTCTCCACCAGTGGCACCTGTGGCTCCAGCTGCTGCCAGCCAACCTGCTGCCAGACCACCCGCTGCCAGCCAACCTGCTGCCAGACCAGCCCCTGTGGCATTGGTTGTGGCCAGGAAGTTGGCTGTGGAGCTGTGAGCTCCCGCACCAGGTGGTGCCGCCCTGACTGCCGCGTGGAGGGCACCTGCCTGCCCCCCTCCTGTGTGGTGAGCTGCACACCCCCATCCTGCTGCCAGCTGCACCATGCCCAGGCCTCCTGCTGCCGCCCATCCTACTGTGGACAGTCCTGCTGCCGCCCACTCTGCTGCTGTGAGCCCACCTACTGTGAGCCCACCTGTTAAAAGCCAGGTGCTGATTTTTAATTGCCCAGGACAGAGTATCTCTGAACTATTCTTCTCTTGACCACTGGACCAAGTTCCTAGAATTCTCTTTCATTTTCTGCTGTGGGGGCTACCAAGTACACAAGCCTCACAGTTCTATCTGATTCCATTCTACAATGAATACCTTGACCCTTCGCTGGGGATGCAGAAACGCTGCACACTCACTTGCTGATCATCAAGTTACTTTGGATATACAATTTCTGCTATTTCTGCAACATTAAAAATCACTGACCATGTTCTGGAATTTATCCATGAGAACTTTCCATAGTCTAACTTTTTCCCTGATTTATGATCTATTTTTATCTTCTGTTTACCTACATTCTTTTTCCAAGATCAAAGGCACCAACATACAGCCAAGTGGCATTCCTCGGATCTCAACAGAGAGAATAGAAGCTCTCCAGCCAACATTCAGCTTCCGAACCAAGAAGTAGGCTAGATTTCCACATTTTAACATCTGATCCCTTCCTTCGCTTTTGAAGCAGAATGATTGTGCCTGTTGGCTATTTCACTTATATCTGTGATACAATGTCTTCTGTCATTTCTTAATAAATGTTATATACTGGGCAAACAAATCATGGTCTGTTGCTACTTGTACATCGCATGATTTAACTGCTTATAATTCAAGAATGTCTACTTGAAAGAAGTTCATTTGTTTCTTTTTCACAGAGAGTGAAGTCATATAGAGTGAATTCATTCATTCATTCAATAAAAATGTATTGACTGCCACTTTTAAAGCAGGGACAACAGAGATCAGAAAAACGCATAGTTAATTCTTATCCCTGAGTACCTTACTTTTCAGAAAGAAAAAAAGATATTATGAAAATATCTACATAAAATGTAATGAGATGAGTTGTATTGTCTTAGCAGTTGGTAGAATTCCTCTTATGGATATAGATTCCTCTGTGCCAATATGCCTTGATAGGCCAACTGACTCTAGGTATAGCCCCATGGGACATGTGCGTCGGAAGCCCCGAAAGCATAAGAGATGGATGTGAAGTGATTACACGTGAGACAGAGGAATAGTTTTACTCCAATAAGGGAGTGAGGAGAAAAAAGAACACAATCGTTAGGATGGGCCGATGTTCCTCTGAAAACCAATGAAGGAGCTGAGTTTTGCGTCAGGGTTGCTTCATGGGAAGATGGAAAACAGCCCAGGAGCCAAACACAGTAAGGAGACTACAAGAAAGTAATGCCTCAGGAACTTTCAGAAATTGTGCAGAGGCTTTGGATTGTCACTGCTATGGGAAGTAATATCTTGGTTATGTACATTGCAAAAAAGATGACAGACGGCCAGAAACAAGGTTTCAAAAAGGAAGAGATCACTTCACTTTGGGACCAGCAGGGGGTATGTGGTGGGGGCAACACCAAGGAGAGTTTCACAAGAAGGTGACTTTGAAGGGGCCTGGGAGGTCATTCCAAATGGAGAGAAAAGAAGGAGTAAAAACAAGCCCAACCTACAACCGTTTAGAATGGCTTAATCCGAAGCAAGGACAACATCAAATGCCGGCTAGGATGTATGGAGCAACAGGAACTCTTATTCATTGCCGCTGGGAACACAAAATGATACAGCCACCTCGGAAGACAGTTTAGAACTTTCTTACAAAGCTCAACAGAGGCTAACTGCACAATCCAACAGTTGTGTTCCTGGGTATTTACCCAAATGAGCTGAAAATTTATCCTGCACAAAGATCTGCACATGAATGTTTGCAGCAGCTTTATTTGTAATTACCAAAAATGGAGAGCAACCAAGATGCTTTTTAATAGGGGAACAGATAAACTGCGGTACATCTATACAATGAAAAGGCCTCTGAGAAAGCTTTCCTTTCTTGGTGAAAGGGACATGCATTGCTGGTGCACCCCAACTCTTCTTCTTACTTGAAACACAGATATGATGTCCAGAGTTGCAAAATCCCAAGAGAACGAGAGAGACACTGATCCTGATGTAGCTGAGCATCTGAATGAACACTAGCAACTTCCTATCTGTGAAAAGAATAAGCCATATTTGATCAAGCCAGTATTTGTCAGCTTTTTCAAAACTTAAAACCTAGAACATTCCTAACCATTACACTATGCAATAGACTGCGGAAAGCTCTCCAAATGGCAACGTCCTATATATGACACCTAAGTAGACTTGAGGTGCACTGACTAGTTCAGTGATGGGAAAAAGACATAAAATTCAAATTCCAGGGTAAAAGTGGGAGCCTTTCTTTTGTGGAGGATCACTGACCACGTGAAGGTAGGTGGACAACAAAAGTGGTAAGGGTGGATCGATACATAAAAGGATGGAAGAAAGGATGAAAAGGGGGAGAAAAGAACAAAACAGAGGAGAAAAGACAGAAGACACAGTGAAAAAGAGAGGGGACAAAAGACAGGAAAGAAAAGGAGGAAGAATGATGGGGAAAATTCACAAGAAGGGGAAAGAGCAAACCAGCAGTGGCCTTGTTAGTACCACATGCTGTGCCATATGCTAATATACTGCATGTGAATTTCACTTTGTATAACACTTGTGTCAATCCTGTGAAATAGATATTGTTATCCTGGCTTGTAGGTGGGGAAAATAAGTCTAAAAGAGGTTGAATAGCTTGATTATAGTCACATAGTTCATAAGCTTAAAAAAAACCCTGAAATCTGAACCAAACTCTGTCTGACTCCAGAATTCATAAAGAGAGAACTGAATTAAAGAAGTGGAAGTAAAGAAAGGTGTGGGTAAGTTAGTAAGATTTAAAGATGGCTATTTTGGAAGTTGTGGGCTTTAGGCTAACTTACTCTGTGCTAGTTAAGTTATGGTCTCACAAGTCTGCACTCTCATTTCTAGGCTCAGCTTTGCAATGCCGGTGATGGCTCTCTGCAAACCACCTTGCTGCTTTGCTAGCTGCTCCATGTCAGGACTAAAGCAAGCTGGAAGTACATATCAACAGTAACTCATAGGCACTTGCTAATGGTTTGGCTAGACAGACAAAGACTTGGGAAGATCAGGATTAGAATGTTGGAGGCAAGGAAGTCTAGGGCAGCCATGACAGAGGAGGCTCTCAGCAATCAGGTGGACAAAGTGGCATGTTCTAGGTATGTCATTCTGCCTCTTCCCAGCCATATCAGTGCTTGCTCAATGGACCCATGTACAAAGTGGCTATGGTGGCAGCAATAGGGGTTATATATGGGCTGAACAACGTAGCCTCCCCTTCTGCAATGTTGATCTGGATACCTCTACTAACGAGTGCTTGACCTGCCAAAAGCAGACTTCAATAACGAGCTCCTGATGGGGGACCCAGCTACACAGCGGATGCTACATTGATTACATTCAACCCCTTCCATTATGGAGCAGGCAGAGATTTGACTTACCTGAAAGAGGTATTCTGGATATGGATATGCATTCCCTGTACCACCCTGCTTGGGTATAAGAAATGTTTTATTTGCCATCATGGTTTTTCACCACCAATGCTGATTAGCACAGCAAAAGAAAAGCAGCAATAGGTCCATACCTGTGGAATAACCAGGTGTTACCGCATATGTCATCACCCAAAAGTGGCTGGTCATACAAAGAGGTTGAATGGCCTCCTGAAGACTGTTCTGGCACTAATTGGGAGATGACACACTGAAAAGATATGGTTCTCTACAGGCTGCAGAATATGCTTTGACTCCAAGACTAATACATGAGACTGTGTCTCCCACAGCCAGAATTAAAGGGTAGGAGTGAGAGTAACTTCTCTCACTATTAAACCTCATAATACAGTTGTAGAGTTGTAGATTCTTTTTCTTGCTTCTTGTGCCTCCAACTTTGAGCTCTGCTGTTGGTTTAGAGGTCTTTGCTCCTAAGGAAAAAATGCTTCCACTAGGAGGTAAAACGATGGATTGGAAATTGAGACCACCATCTGGCTATTTGGGGCTCCTCATGTCACTGAACCACCAATAGAAAAAGGAGATTACTCTACCGGATTTTGTAATTGATCCTGGATCCCAAAGGAAATTTGGGCTGCTGCTCCATAATGGGAGGAAAAAATGACTGTATCAGGAACCCAGGGTATTATCTTGGTACTTGGTAAAAGTTAGTGAAAAACTACTAAAACAAACAAAGGCAGGATGACTATGAATTCAGACCCTTCAGGAATGAGGGTTTAACCCACACCAGGTGAGGTCCTGGCTGAGGGTAAAGGAAACAAGAAATGGGTAAAGAGAGTATGATAAATACCAACTATAGCCTCGTGACCAATTGTAGAAACTACGCCTATTTTTTTCCTTGCTTGTTTTTCTTCTCTTTTCTCCCTTTGTTTAGTGCCATGTACTGTACCACGGGCTAAGTAAACTTCACCTGAACTTAATTTCATTAAATACTTACATTAATCCCATGAAACAGATATTGCTATCTTGGTTCTGTGGGTGAGTACATTCAACCTAAAAGAGGTTAAATAGTTTGCTTATAGTCACGCAGCTCATAAGTAAAAACTGAAATATGAATCCAACTCTGACCCCCAAACTAATGAAGAAACAGTGAAATTAAGGAACTGGAAATAAAGGATGGTGTGGGGAGAGTCAGTAAATCTAAGGATGGCTATTTTGGAAGTGGTGGCCTTCAGAATAAGTTAGTCTTTGTGCCAGTTGTTAAGTTACTCTTCTCCGCTCCACGCCCTCCTTTCTGTGCTGGTCTTCGCGATGCTGCGGCAGGTGCTCTGCAAACCACGTCGCCGTTGCTGCTTTGCCAGCGGCTCTGTTAGGCTTTGCCACTAGGGGGCGATACAGGAAAACTGCAACGCTGGAAGAGATGGAAGGGACTTGATCCTTCCTTCTGCTTCACGGGGGCTTCCTGTATGCTAACAGATCCCAGGGTACCACCCCAGGAACGCCACTTCACTGCAGCAGGCCTGAATTCAGTTTGCAGGTTTCTCAACACTCAAAGAACCAGCTTCATTGTGCCCCCTGAGAGTCACCAGCACCAGCCAGCCCTCTCCTAAAACACCCGAGTTTCAGCTCCACAGGGCAACCCCCTTTCTAGGTTCCTAAATTTTAATTCCTTCCTTCTTCCCTTCAAAACTAGGGCTTTCTGCAGTTTGTATTTGTGGTATCTTAGGATCTTCGTTTAACCCTTTCAGTTATCTAGCTAACCATTTAGTTGAAAATTCTTCATATAAAATTTATTCAATCCAAATAACGGTTGTGGTTCTTGTCCCCTGGCTGGACCCTAATTGTTAGACTCTTATTACCAGTAAAAATTCAGATTATGTAGTGAACCATTTGTTCAGACTTTTACTCCCTAATCACCATAGCTGAAAAATTAGTCTCTGAGGTGAGGGAATGACAACATTTTAGGCCTAATAGAACTTGGTTGAGAAACTAGAAAGATTGCTCAGCACCATTCAGCTTTGTAGTTAAGAAAGTGCCACTATGTCTATCAAAGCCTTCCATGGCAGGTGGGCTGTGCCAGGGAGAACCAACTGCAGACAGCTCTTTGCCAATTAATGGTTAAAACCATAACTCTGACTTAAGAACCCTGCTTTCCATAATGATTATTCCATTAAATGCCAATAGACACAATTAGCTTTAAAAGCCCAAAGACACAAATGGATTTTGAGAAACTTGAAGGGAGAAAATGTTGAATCATCACATCAACTAAAGCATGAAAGTCTCGGGTAAGACGGGGGATTTGAGAGTTAAGTAAAATTGTTTTTGTGAGGTTGAGAAAGACTAATCCAAACACCAAGTATTAGACTATGTTGGGCCTATTCATCTCTAAGCACATTCTTTTTTTTTCTCCTTCATTCTTCCATTATAAATATGAGACAGAGAAACAGGGTTGATATACAGCGTGACCCTAAAATTTAAATTCTTGGCTTTTAATGGGTTAATATTTAACATACAAAATTGTAAGACTCTTGCTTTCTCAAATTTTTCATGTAGTATTTATTTTAGTTGGATGAAACAAATAAAATCTTTTGTCCAAAAGATCAGAGGGATCTTGGTCTGGATGGGGCCAGCATACAGAACTCTATTATCTGTAAGATAAAATATTCACTTGTTAAAAAGGCGAGACCTGTAAACTTGGAACAAAAAAAAATCTTACTGAGGTGATAATATCGTGGGATGAAAAAGTAAATGCAGTCAGGATTTTCCGAGCAACTGAGGTCAGAAGCATGAGGCAGTTTGAGAAGAGTTAGAAATGGCAGAGTTTGAGAACAGCAGCAACAAAGAGCTCGAAAGAGAAGAAATTCAAGGTTTTCTACTCAGGACTGGGTAAAGGAGACAAACTAATAGAATCCTAAAGACAGAATTGAGGAAATTCTGAGGTTAGTATTTTTAAACTTTACTTCAACACTTGTTGTTTTAGTGATCAGAAGAGACCAAAATGAAAAAGAACTGCATGAAGTTTGGGAATAGAAATTAGAGCGACCCAGGAGCTGAGATTGGAAGTAATACTAAACACTTGTTTTACATGTTGACATGTAATAAGCAAAACAAACAACTGATTATGTTGTTTTTGAGTATAGATCGTATACTTTGATCGCTCTAAAGATGGTTTTCATGGTAGGGAGGGACAGAGAGTGGGATGAGAAAAAAACCAGAAGACTTGAGTTTAAAATCCCCAATCTACTTACTCATTCACTGTGACCTTAGATGAGTTTTGTGTAATAGCTTCTCAGAAGGTCAGTGTTTATCTTGTATATCAAACGGGGGTTCAAGTATATCACAGGATTGCTGTGAGTATCAAATAAGGTTACTCATAGTAATATGCCTGGCACATAGTTAGTGCTCATAAACTAATTTTTTGTCAATGACTCCTCTCCATTCAAGTGTATGTTTTTAGGAGCCGAAAACCCTTTTTTGCTATTGAAAGGATAGCAACAGCCAGATACTCACATGTAGAAACTAGCTTTAAACAAACAAACAGCTAGAAAGAGGATGGCTCAGGGTGATGTTTTACTCCATTTGAGTAGTTGGTCCTTCTTTATCCAACGCATTCACACTCTTAAAACTCAAAATATCCTTAATATTTGTGGGAATTTTATCCTCAAGTCATTAGCCTTCCTTTCTGCTCTCTTCTTTCTTCACCCGCTTCTTCTCAACTGACCCAGAAGCTAAATTTCTACTCGGGAACACTGACCAACTATGATTACAAACTGCTTCAATACATCGTATTCCCCAGGTAAATTTCTAACAGTATTTACATATAAATTCCATCACGTCATATAAATCACAAGTAGTAATGAGAAGTACAGCTTGGGGAAGAATTCAATACCCAAGCTGATAGAGGATTGCTTCCGTCCCCTCTGAGTACTAAATCCCACAGGGGGGTTGTGACGACTGCGTCCACAGAAAGGCAGCATGGCAGAGGGTGTGTGAGAAGCAGCCACTGCTCCCTAATGGTCTCGCAGGGTTCCAGCAAAGCAAAGCTGAGAGGCACCGGCTCTTCCCTTTT
>CAUYMX010061691.1:0-20012 GCA_963573855.1 Lepilemur septentrionalis | reverse complement strand
ACCATATTGTTATGTGTGATGAAAAATGGATTGTTTTTGACAATCGCAGGAGTTTGGCACAATAGTTGGGTAAAGATGAAATACCAAAACACAATCCGAAACCAAATATTTACCAAAGAAAGCCACTGGTGTCTATTTGGTGGTCCAGCACTGGTATTAACCACAACAGCTTCATGAAACCTGGTCAGTCAGTTACAGCGGATGTCTACTGAAACCAATTGGACGAAATGATGAGGATGCTTCTGACTAAGCAGCTGAGATTGGTCAATAGAGACAGGCCAATCCTCTTGTAAGACAACACTCAGCCATATGTCACACAAACAATGCTGCTCAAACTACAGAAGCTGGACTTGGAAACTCTCTTGTCATCCACCATATTCAGGAGACCTTGCACCAACTGACTACCACTTCTTGCAAGGAAAAATATTCAATTCTCAACAAACTGTGGAAAATGCTTTTTGCAATTGTATTGCCACTCGCTCTCCAGACTTCTTTGCTGCTGGCATAAACAAGCTGCTGTTAACATGGCAAAACTGTGTGGATGGTTTAGGTGCACACTTTGATTAACTCTATTGCTTCTTGTTTGAGATACAATAAACTTTTGATTCAAAATTGGACATTTCATATTTAGTGACCTAATACATGGAGAGACATGCCATGTTCTCTTGGATGACCCAACATATTAAAGGTGTCAGTCCTCCCCAAATTAGTAAACAAGTTTAACACAGTTTCTATAAACTTTTAAGCAATCTTTTCATATATATAGACAGGTTTAGTCTAAAACTTATATGGAAAGACAAAGGACCTAAAAAAGGTAAAATAATTCTGAAAAAAATAAACTGGGAGTAACCACTTTACCCAATTGCACAATTTATGTAGACACAGTGATCAAGACTGTGTGTTATGGGTGGAGGTACAGACACATAAATCAAAGGAACAGAATAGAGAACCCAGATACAGCCCATGTAACATGTGTGCCCTACACAACAAAGTGGCAAGTGGCAACAAATGAAATAGAGTAGGCCTGAGACGCATCACGGTAGGCCTTGTGGCCTTGGAAAGGAGTCGGGATTTTATTCCAAGTGCAGTGAGAGAATATTTAAATGGATGACGTATGTTGAGATCATGTATGACAAGATCACACTTGTCCTGTTTTATAGGGCTGCGGTCCCCAACCCTTGGGCAATGGACCAGTATTGGTCTGTGGCCAGTTAGGGACTGGGCTGCAGAGCTCTGCCATCTCTTCCTGCCCCCGTGGAAAAATTGTCTTCCATGGAACTTAGGAGGGGGAGCCAGTGAAACTTCATCTATGCAGCCACTCCCCATTGCTCAAGTCACTGCCTGAGCTCCGCCTCCCTGCCTCCACCCTGTAGGTGAAAAAATTGTCTTCCGTGAAACGGGTTCCTGGTGCCAAAAAGGTTGGGGACTGTTGCAGGCGATAGGAGCAGGAGACCAGCTGAGGAGGTCATGGCAGTAGTCCAGAAAATCAGGGTAGATTGAAGGAGGGCAGAGGCAGCTAGGGTGGTGACAGGCGACCCAATTCAGAACACTTATGCTGGAGACCGAACAGATGAGATGAGAGTTGCTGCTATGCTGGGTGTGTGTGGGGTGTGAAAAGAAAGCAATTAAGAATGACCCCTGGGGTTTTGGCTGATGGCAAGTGGATTAAAATGCCTTTAACTAAGGTGGAGAAAAGTTAAAGAGAAGCTCATGGGGTAAGAATACATTAGGACATTTTATCTTTGAGACACCTTATTATAACAACTAGAGGTACCCAGTCGACAATTTGATGTGTGAGGCTGGAGCTCCAGGCTGGAAATAGGAATTCAGGAGTCTTCAAGCCTAGACATGGCATTTAAACAGCTGAAACTGGACAGGGTGGAAAAGCTGGTTGTAAGATGGATATGTGAAGCAGTTTCCCATAAAGGTTAGAAAGTAACGGAGGAGCCGGGAACTAGCACGTACACACACACACACACACACAGTCACACGCGCACACACACCTGAGGAATGGCCAGGATGAAGGAAAACCCAGAGCATGCGATATCACAGAAGCTAACTGAAAACAAATTATTGCAAGAATGACTAAGTGGGTCAAATATTCTAAGAATATAAGGATAGAGAATTGATCATTTTCCTGGGATTCTCTGACACTAACTTTTAAAAGGTTGTCATTAACATTCACATAAAAAATGATCCCACAATTCCCTACATTTATAACTTTCAAAATTCAGAGATGAACAAACACGTTTTTAGTTAATGAGGCGTGATCATTCTGCAGAACAAAATAATATGGATGTAGCCGGGAATAGAGATTGCATAGAAAAAAATGTGAACAGAATAAACTAGGACAAGTCATATATCTAAATGACAGTGGGACTCAAGGTGCTAAGAAGCTGCAGGAATAAAGTTAAGAGGGAAGAAATAAATTGGGGAAAATACAGATATTTACAAATTTTTACAAAAAATATACAAAAAAGGGTAAATAGTAATATATAAAAGATCTACCAAATTAATAACAGACAACTACCCCATTAGAAAAATGAGCAAATGAATAGGAAATTCACAAGAGAGGAAATACAAATGTTCAATAATCATCACATTAAGATGTATATTAATATTGTAAAAAAAACACAACCACCACAACCTTGCTAATCCAAGAAACTATATCTAAGGCATTTATTTCATTATTGCAAAATGATGAGAATGTTAAAAGGACTGGAAGAGTGTTAGTATATAAAATATTAATAGTGGTTAAGCTGGATGGTGAGATCACTGATTTTTTTTCTTTTTTCCTTTTATACACTTGTCAGTTTGTTGTACAGTAACTATGTATCATTTGTAATAAGATTTTAATTTTTTTATGCACAAAGCAATTGCCTAGAACTGCAGTATGAACCCGGAGTTACGTTTGTGAAAGAAAATATTGCTGATGTCACCTTTCCATTTGTGAAGCAGACTGTAATCTTCTCAGACCCTCATGATGTAATGAGGGTCATCACTCATGATCTAGGTGAAACACTGCTCCCTTTCTCGTGGTCTTCATCGCTTTGGCCGCTATCACCAGGCAGGGGAACTCGAAATGTCATTTTGACCCTCGTTGGCAGATGTGCTGAAATGATTTGCATGGGAGGCTTCCTGCTCTTGGCGTGCTTGGTCCCACGGCGCTGCCTGTTACCGCGAGCGCTCGCGTCCGCGCACACACGTTGGCACGGCGGCAGGGCTCAGTCTTCGGCCGCCCCATCCGCTGAACCGTCAAGAGTCTGGGTTCTCGCCGGGCGCGGCGGCTCACGCCTGTAATCCTAGCACTCCGGGAGGCCGAGGCGGGCAGATCGCTCGAGGTCGGAGTTCGAGACCAGCCTGAGCAAGAGCGAGACCCCCGTCTCTACTAAAAATAGAAAGAAGTTAGCTGGACAACTAAAAAAAACCAGTCCGGGTTCTCGCGCACGAAGCCCACCTCCTGCGACCCCCCAGCCCACCCCCAGCCTAACCCCGATCCGGCCCAGCCTTCTTTCTGGCCCGGCCCGGCGAGTGACGTCACCAAGCGCGCCGTGCACCGCGCCCCCTGTCAGAGGCAGCCATTGTTCCGCCGGTCGTGCCGGTCGCGCCGGTCGCGCCGGTCGCCGCGGGTCTGGGTGGCTTCTGCCCGGTTTCCCAGTCCTGCTCCCTCCTTAAAGCCGGGAGGGCGCCAGTCCCTGGTCCTGAACACTGCGGGGTCCTCGGGTGCAGGCCACCATGAGCAAGCGGAAGGCGCCGCAGGAGACTCTCAACGGGGGAATCACCGACATGCTCACGGGTTAGCACCGGGCCGGGCCCTGGGGGCTTGCTTCTCTTTTCCTTCCGACCCATTGCCTTCCCTTCCTTCTCTCCCGCCCCGGCAGTCCGGCGGGTGGGGTCGGCCCCTTGCGGCGGGTCGTCTTCCGTGGGGATCTTGCTTCGGCGCCCGTGGCTGTTAGTCCTGCCGGGGACGCCTGGCTCATCACTTTTGGGCTGCCTTTGGTCTGGCTGGCGGAGAAACGGTTGGTCACTGTCCTTCAGAGGCTGCTACATCCTCTTCCAGGAAACTCAGCTCTCGTTTGTTTACTCGTGGCTCTTGTTTACCGGAGCCTGTTGTTGCCGTTTCAGAACTCGCAAACTTTGAGAAGAACGTGAGCCAGGCTATCCACAAATACAACGCTTACAGGTGAGACGGTGCAGTGTTCGCTGGTAGCATGCGTTTTGGGATGCCCTTGTTTAGTGTGGCCATTAACAGGACTGAGGGTCTGGTGGGTATTTGGTCCATCTGCAAGAGGGGAAAAAAGCAAGAACCAAGGGTGGTACCTTACACAATATTTCTGGAAGAATTTGGAACAGAGCCAGAGCTCTGTAGGATCCATTCAGAGAAATTCCCAGTTCTGGTTGAAAATAGTTTTAGCCAGATACGTATTTCTCCTATCATCAAGGGCGAATTACTGGAAATGTGTAATTTTAAGCCGCAGTGAAAGACAGTGTTCAGGTCTGTACTGGGAAATAGATGTATTCAAGGAACCACGTTTTCCGTCTGATGGGCTGTGGCTGAGCCTTCATGGGATCCCCTCCCTGTCTATCTCACCAGAGGCCTTATCCTATCGATTATTCCCACCTGCTTCTGCTCCTTATTGTGTAGACATATCCAAGTCCCTCAGCTCTTAAAACGAAACCAAAACAATCTCTAGCTAGCACCTTGTCTCTTTTCTCACTTTACATTTAGTCTTCTTGAATAATCTGCATTCCTTGCCTAGACTTCTTCATCCCTAATCATTCCTTATCTCATTGAGTGTAATTTCCGTCCTACTATTCTCTGAAAACGCTCTCACCTACGTCTCATCTTATTGGACTCACTCAGTGGCATTCACCCCTAGCTTATTGCATGAAAGTCCCTTGACTTCTGTGATGGCACTCCTTTCTGTTCTTTCATTTCTCCGTCTGTCTTACATTGTGATGTTGGTACAGGTTGAGCATCCCTAATCTGAAAATCCAAAATCTAACTATTTGAGCACCAACATGATGCTACAAGTGGAAGATTCTACATCTGACCTCATGTGACAAGTTGTAGTCAAAACACCGTCAAAACTTTGTTTCATGCGCAAAATTATTAAAAATATTACATAAAATTATCTTCAGGCTATGTGTATAAGGTATATTTGAACTGTAAATGAATTTTGTGTTCAGATATGGGTCCCATCCCCAAGATATGTTATTATGTATATGCAAATATTCCAAAATCTGAAACACTGGTCCCAAACATTTTGGATAAGGGATACTCAACCTGTAGTTCCCAGAAGTCTGCCCTTAGCCCTCTTTTCCTATCCTTGGCAATCCTGCCTTTCTTGGCTTTGAATACCACTTAATGTCCAAATCTGTGTCTCACTAGGTTTTCTCCACATGTTTAGCCCTATATTCCCTTTATCTTAACTCAACTCCCTTCTTCCCTTCCCACACAACATAATTTAAAACTGATTATGCCCCCTCCTTTCCTTCCTTCCTGTGACTTCTTGTGTAAAGTAATTGTACTATTATCCACACATTTGATTATCTAGAAATAGAGATTTTTTTTTTTTTTTTTGAGACAAGAGTCTCACTCTGTTGCCCGGGTGAGAGTGCTGAGGCATCAGCCTAGCTCACAGCAACCTCAAACTCCTGGGCTCAGGTGATCCTTCTGCCTCAGCCTCCAAGTAGCTGGGACTACAGGCATGCACCACCATGCCCAGCTAATTTTTTCTATATATTTTTAGTTGGTCAATTAATTTCTTCCTATTATTAGTAGAGACGGGGGTCTCACTCTTGCTCAGGCTGGTCTCGAACTCCTGACCTTGAGCAATCCGCCCGCTTTGGCCTCCCAGAGTGCTAGGATTACAGGCGTGAGCCACCGCGCCCGGCCAAGAAATACAGATATTCAACCGTGTCTTCTATCTGGGTTTCAGCAGTCTTCAGAGAGCATGTATTTAGTCTTGAAGGATACAGGGGATAAGTGAGAGGGAGAGTAATCTAGACAAAGGAAACAACATGTGCCAAGGCATTGAGATATGACGAGGTGTATAGCGTTTTTTAGAAGTCAGTAATTCAGTTTACTTAAATGATAAGATCAAGTAGGAAATAAGTCTGGAAAGGCAGGTGATGCCCTGCCACCTTGCATATTCCTCCCCTTTCCAATATGTAGTTCTGTTGATCCTGGCCAAAATATTCTTTTGAAAATAGTTATCTGATCTTGTCATTCTGGTATATCAAATAATTAAATGCAATTTTCTCTTTACCTTGTTAAAGCCAAATACATTATGCCATATGAAAGACCTTTCATGATCTAATTCTTACCTTTCAGGCTTTGCCGCACAGTGCCAATTATCTGAACTACTTGCCTTTCCTGAAATAATTGTCTCCATAAATTGCCTTCAGTCCAATCCTTAGCTTGTAAATATGTCCTTTCCAGACTCATCAGTCATGCTGATAGAGAAGCTGAGATTCAAATCTAAAGTTCATACATGCCAGCCTACAATGAAAGTCCAAGGTTCCAAGGACTATCCAATATTTATGCTTTAGATTTAGCTGTACTATTGCTTTTTATCAATATCAACTGTAAACTACATTTAGCATTGAAATTATAGACAGCATACCACCAGTGAGCTCCCAGGGTGTAGTCAGTCTGTCACCAGATCACTGAGCTCCATATATGTGGAGGTGGGCAGGAATCACAGCTTGCTGCTTTATGTTGAACTGAAATGGGAACAAATTTTTAAAAAACTGGTAAGAGGTCATAGGGGAATGCAGTTTGAAACCATGAATTTTAAAATAGACATCCATAAGCAGATTTGGTACCTAATAATTCAACTATAGTGGCACATTTTTATAAGGGCATAATGAACAATTTCTAAAAACTAGCTATTAAAAAAAGGGGCCCTCCACTGCTAAATTTTACTGGCTTAAGAAAAGGGGGGGTGGTAATGATATTTTCTACTTATTCCCAAGAAAAGGAAAGACTGCTGGTCTCCTGAATCTATCTAGTGCTACATATACAGTTAAAATCATATTATCCTCAAATGTGAGGATTTTTAAGATACTTTTAAAAAGTTAGAGATATAGTAGGTGGTCTGTCACCTGAGTGACAGTTTTAAGTTTTATATGAAAGAGAAAATTAGTTATCTTGGTGAGAGTATTAGGTAGTTATTTGCTTGCCTATGTATTCCATTAAGAAATATTAAGTTCTTATTGGATTTCTAATTGGTTTTCCTTGTTTCTTTCCTTATAGAAAAGCAGCATCTGTTATAGCAAAATACCCACACAAAATAAAGAGTGGAGCAGAAGCTAAGAAGTTGGTAAGTTTAGTGAGCAAGTTGATTGAAGAGTTGACACGAGTATAAATTTAGTGGGTTCCCATAAAATTAAACTCACCTGCCTGAAGCTGCCTTGACCGACACAGGCAGATTTCATTGCTCCTGATTTCTTGGAATAATATTTAATGCTGTTTAAGCTCAGAATTATTTTATTTGGGGGAGGGTGGATTTAAATTTTTTAAAATGTATGTAATTAGAATTTTCTTTCTCTGCATTCTCATATATACATGTATGTTCTCATTCTCACATTGAATTTCAGCTTGAGTGTTGATCCTTAAGGAGAATATAGTGACCGGGTGGTGCTAACGTATCTGGTCCCCAGGAGTAGGAACCTATGTGAGTTAATGAGAGTGAGTGTTCCCCAAAGAGATCATACCTACTAATAAATACGTGATTAAGCCCCTTTTGTATTATGGCATTTAGCCTTGTTGTCTGTTAAGTAGTTTCCATGAAGACCTGTACACTAGTAGTATCATAGTTTCTAGAGGATCACATCTCTTGGTGATGTGTAGCACAAGTTGAGTATCCCTTCTCTGAAATGCCTGGGACTAAGAAGTGTTTTAGATTTTGGATTTTTTCAGACTTTGGAATATTTGTATTTGGTTGAGTATCCCCAATCCAAGAATCTGAAGTCCCAAATTCTAGTGAGCAATTTCCTTTGAGTGTCATTTCAGTGCTCAAAAAGTTTCAGATTTTGGACATTTCAGATTAGGGCTACCCAACCTGTAATATCACTAAGAATATCCTGGGAAGGTCTACCTATTGATAGTCAGATTGCTGTCTCTCATCTGTAGATCACTAAATTCAAAGCTCCTCAAATTTGAGGACCATATCTTTTTTTTCTTTTTTTTTTTTTTTAAGAGACAGCGTCTCACTCTGTTGCCCGGGCTAGCGTGCCAAGGCGTCAGCCTAGCTCACAGCAACCTCAAACTTCTGGGCTCAAGTGATCCTCCTGCCTCAGCCTCCTGAATAGCTGGGACTATAGGTGTGTGCCACTATGCCCGGCTAATTTTTTATATATAATATATATATGTATATATATTATTTTTTTTAGTTGCCCAGCTAATTTCTTTCTATTTTTTTTTTTAGTAGAGATGGGGTCTCACTCTTGCTCAGGCTGGTCTTGAACTCCTGAGCTCAAGTGATCCTCCCGCCTTGGCCTTCCAGAGTGCTAGGATTACAGGTGTGAGCCACCACGCCCAGCCTAAGGACCATGTCTTATTCATCTTTTGTTAAAGATACCAAACTGCTATGGATTTTGATTAATTCAGGTCCTGGTAGTTATCATCCCTTCTGTTGTTCTTCACCTATTTATGTTTCACAAAAGTCCTCTGGAATTTAAATATTAATATTTGATTGTTTTTAACTTTCTCATGAGAGTCTTGAGAGCATGAACTGTAATTGACCTTATCTTTTCACCCTTCAAAGTCATAACATTACCAGAAATCTTGTACATCTTATGGTGGAGTAGCAAATTATCCACATTAATCATGTGCCACATCTTAACTTTGAATTTGTTATTCAATCCAAATCATGCTCTGGTATATAGGTTTTAAATCCTTTATGGCATAAACAGTTCCCATCATCAGTATATCCTCCCCAGACGGACTAGCCAAGTAAGTTATAGATACATTAGACTTTAATTCTTGGTTTCTGTCTCAGTGAACTGACCCATTGTTGACCTCAGGAACTACTCCTGCTTCCATTCTGTTCCCCTTTTATCAATACTGTACAGCACTTCTTTTTTATGTTTATTGCAAATAATCTCATTTATTAGAGAAAAACTGAAAAGTTCTGGAACATTCATCCCAAATCTGAGTTTATGGTGTATCCCTAAAAAGAATATAAAAGTATCCAAAATTTATTTTGCTTAAGTCTGGACTTAATGTAAAAATATCATCATTATTCCTTTTCACTATTATTTTAAAAATCACAGACCTACTATCTAGCCCATTTGAGTGCTTCTCAATAATTCTAGATATCTGAAATTTTTAGAATGAATAATTTAATTTGCCTTTCATTCCTTAATATTAGATATAGAAAAGCCTGGGTCTAAATTGCTTAAGGTGAGTATGTTATTAAGTAAAATAATTTTAATTTTAAATTTTTAATAAGTTTAATACCCAAATATCTGTAAACGAAAAAATAATTACCTTTCTTTTTATCTTCTGGTATAGGAAATGAGAAGTCTGAGCAGTTTCCCTTTTCTAATCTATTTTACCTTCTAAATCTTTTCATTTCTGTATGATAATTGCTATTTTCAGAACTTGAAAATGCATTCAATAGTTTAGCCACATTTATTAAATATCAAATAAATCAAGAATATAGATGAGTGAACTTAGGGCTAAGAGACACTAGGAAATAACTGCCATATATATTATTATACATATTGAATGTTTACAAAGGACCAATAAACATTAAAAAAGTTCAACTTCACTAATAATCAAAGATGAAAATTAAAACAAAATACAATATAGTGTCTATCAAATTATCAAATATATGCAATGGATAAAGATATGAAAGAAAAGGACACTAATTTACTGCTAATGAAAGTGTTGATTGTTACAGCCTTTCTGAAGGATAACTTGGTAGAATGTATATATCCTTTGACCTAGCAATTCCATTTTGAGGAATTTGTCCTAAGGAAACCAATAGAGACATGTGTATACATGGATTCATTAGTTCATAATTTTTAAGTACCTATATGCTAGGTACTAGGGATAAAGCAATGAAAAGACAGGATGTCTGCTTTCCAAGAGCTTATATTCTAGAGCAGTGCTGTCCAGTATGGCAACCACGAGCCACATTTGGCTATTGAGTTCTTTTTTTTTATCTTTTGAGTCAGAGTCTCACTCTGTTGCCTGGGCTGGAGTGCCTTGGCGTCAGCCTGGCTCACAGCAACCTCAAACTCCTGGGCTCAAGCGATCCTTCTGCCTCAGCCTCATGAGTAGCTGGGACTACAGGCATGTGCCACCATTCCCGGCTAATGTTTTCTAGTTATTTTTAGTTGGCCAATTGATTTCTTTCTATTTTTAGTAGAGATGGGGTCTCACTCTTTCTCAAGCTGATTTCGAACTCCTGACCTTGAGCGATCCACCCACCCCGGCCTCCCAGAGTGCTAGGATTACAGGCGTGAGCCACCCCGCCCGGCCGGCTATTGAGTTCTCGAAATGTGGCTAGTGTGACCAAAGAATGGAATTTTAAATTTTAATTAATTTAAACTTAAATTGTCACATGTGGTGGGTGTACCATGTGGAAATGTGAGTGATTCTCAGAGTGTGGTACTTAGACCAGCTGCATTGGCTTCACCTGGGAACTTAGAAAAACAAATTCTTGACCCCACTCTGGATGTAGTGAGTCAGAAACTCTAGGCTGAGACTTGGCATTCTGTATTTTAACAAGTCCCTCAGGTGATGGTGATGTGTGCAAAGGCTTTAGAACCTCTGTTCTAAAGGAAATTTATGAAAGCATTGGTATATTATCAAATAATGGGAAACCATTTAAATGTTCACCTGTAGGGTATTTTTAAGCAAATTATTCACACATTCATACAATGATGTGCTGTGCAGCCATTACATATCCCATAGTTGTGTTTGTTTATTGATAGGGAAATTTGTTCTTGTTGTATTAAGTAAAAAGCATATATACACACACATAATTCTGCTTATATCTATGAGCAGAAAAGAAGGGAAGTAATATATGCCAAATGTTAGGGGATGAGGTTATAGGTGATTTTAATTTTCAGGGTAATGCCATTGATGAGGGATTTTCGTATTCTTTATGCAACTCTATGTTTTCTAATTTTTCTATAACAAAAATTAATTTTAAATAAATGAGATTACAGTTATTTTACTAGGCTTTCCCTTTTGTCAATCATTTAAGCATTTTGCCTCTGGGAGAATTTTTTACTGGGGTTTAATTTTCTGTATCCTTTGTTTCAAACCTTGTCATTTGATATTAATATATTTTTCATTTCCTACTTCTTTATCTTTTAGTGATTTGGTAAGCATTATATGACTTTTATATTTTTAATTTTCCATGTAGCCTGGAGTGGGAACAAAAATTGCTGAAAAAATTGATGAGTTTTTAGCAACTGGAAAATTACGTAAACTGGAAAAGGTAAAATTTTAACTTGTTTACTTCTTTGATTATAGTGTCTGCCTTTATGGCAGCTGTCACGGACCATCACTGTAGGGTGACTGATGCTACACTAATGAGACTTAGAGGGAAAGAGATCAGTGAGGTTAATGGCTTTATTTTTAAAAATTTGAATATTGATCCTATAAAATGTTCACTTATTTTATGTGGCATTTAAGCAACTTAGCATCAATGATGGAGTTAGTGCCTCATTTTTTATACCTATCAGAAAAGAGATTATATTATAGACTTTGACTAAAAAATCATTATCTTTTAGAATTTCTATGCTTAAACTCTCCCAGGCATTTTTATGGTTTTATTTCACCCTAAGTTAGGAATTATATCACTTCTGGTCTTTTATGAATAGGTCTTTTAAAAATATTGGGTAACTTAGAGATGAGACATCTTCACTATTCACTTCTAATTACCTAGGTTATACACGAATACTTTCGTGTCGGTTATCCAGGCAAATGTAAATGGCTCTTCACATCTCTTAGCAGACTGGTATATTTCCAGCAGACTGGTATATTCCACTTAGGTCCTCAAAGCATTCCTGAATTATCATTAGAATTTTTTTTTCCCTTAAAGATTCGACAGGATGATACGAGTTCATCCATTAATTTCCTGACTCGAGTTAGTGGCATTGGGTAAGAACAAATTTTTATTTATTTATTTTTAATTTTAATTTTTATTTATTTGTTGTTTTTGAGACAGAGTCTCACTCTATTGCCCAGGCTAGAGTGCTGTGGCATCAGCCTAGCTCACAGCAACCTCAAACTCCTGGGCTCAAGCTATCCTTCTGCCTCAGCCTGTCGAGTAGCTAGGACTACAGGCATGCGCCACCATGCTCGGCTAATTTTTTTTATATGTATTTTTAGTTGGCCAATTTCTTTCTATTTATAGTAGACACGAGGTCTCACTCTTGCTCAGGCTGGTTTCGAACTCCTGACCTTGAGCAATCTGCCCACCTCGGCCTCTCAGAGTGCTAGGATTACAGGCGTGAGCCACCGCGCCTGGCCAAGAACAAATTTTTGAACAGACACAGTAGTAGGTTGGTTTTATTTCTGTGTCAGCCAAACTGAATTACATGCTGTATCTCTTCACAACTGTACTTTTCCACCTCTGTGCCTTAGCTCATACAGTTCACCTTTCCGTATCTTCTGTATCTGAGGCTGGTTCTTCAGATGCTCCCTCCAGATGCTGGATTGATAAAAGCCCTATCCAAGGTGAATGTTAACCTCTTTCATGAAACCGGTTTGATTCCCTAGCCAGAAATAATTCCTCCTTCCTCTCACCTCTACTACACTTGCTCTATGTACATCTTATTGCCTCTCTTGCTTCTTTGAGCGTGATACTTATCTTAAGCATTGAAACTTTTTTCTGTACCACCTTAATGAATTTGGAACAATCCCTCAGGCATTTTTTAGTGAAGGAATCTTTACCTTAATATTTGAGCTAGTGCCAAAGGAGGCTTCTTTGACACTGGACAAAGTAAAGGTTAACATTGAAATATTAAGGCTCCTTCCCCCACTGCCCCCCAAAAAAAGGCCAGGTGCTGTGGCTCGTGCCTGTAATCCTAGCACTTTGGAAGGCCGAGGTGGGAGGATTACTTCAGTCCAGGAGTTCAACACCAGCCTCAAACTAGAGGTTTGCAAGACCCTGTCTCTACAAAAAAAAAAAAATTTAAAAATTAGCCAGGTATGGTGGTGCTTGCCTGTAGTCCCAGCTACTCAGGAGGCTGAGGCAGGAGAATCACTTGAGCCCAAGACTTTGAGGTTGCAGCGAGCTATGGTGACACTACTGTACTCTACCCCAGGCAATAGAGTGAGACCTTGTCTCAAAAAAAAAGATTAAGGCTGTAATGCTTTCTTTATCTCTCATCTTTATGGAACAAGGCATTCCTTTAAATATATGATGATTGTCCCCTTAAATGGCAGTATTTTCAATGAAGGTTATTTTAAAATATATTAAATACTTAAACTTAGCACACTGAAAATGAGCATGGGTTTTTGGGGACCAAAGATCATTATAAAATTTTCATTAGAAGGTGTTTGAGAGTGCATCTGTTATATTATCCTCTTTTTCCAGGCAAGAACACTGAACCTTGAATACAGAAAGTGACTAACTGTGGCAGAGCCAGGATTAGAGCCCATGTCTTCTGACTCCCAATTCAGCTGTGTTTCTTCTATGCTACACTGCCTTCCTAACATCAATATCAGTTTCTATACCACACTATAATATTGTGATATTTGCACAGGTTACTGAATTGTATAGGTTTATTTGTCCCCAGACACTGTGGCCCCAGACTGTTGTGCTTTTGTGTGTGTGTGATTATGTGTATGTGTTTCTTTCTGATCCCTGTTCCCACTTTATTATGCTGTAATTGGTACAGTGGGAAGAGAGTGAGGAAATCTGGACACTGGTTCCAGTGTGACCACCAGCTAGATTTGTAGCCTTAGCAAGTCACTTCAACTTTCTAGGTTTCAGTGTCCTTCCCTGTAAAATGAGAGGGAGGTGTTGGGTTAATCTCTAAGGTTTTTTCTGTACCTGCCATTGTATAAAAGCATTTTCAGTCATTTCTGATGTCTTGATTTATTTATATGAACACAGCAATCACAGTGATGTTTTATAAACCCAAATCACATTTTTTCATTGCTTTGCATGCTACCCTCTAGTAGCTTCCTATTGCACTCAGAATAAAATCCAAACTTACTACTGTGGTTCAAAAAGCACAATAGAGTGTGACCCCTGTGTATTGCCCAGAGGCAGTTAGTACTACCACTTACATCACTCTAGCCATACTAGTTTTTCTCTTTTCTTGAACAAGCCAACCTCATGCCAGCCTCAGGGCCTTTGTATTGTTTACTTTGCCGGAAATGCTTTTTCCCCAGGTAGCTGCCTCTTTGCTATTCAAATCTCAGCTTAAATATTATCTCAGAGGCCTTTGCTCAGCACTCAACCTAAACTAGGACCCAGCTACTCTGTTATATCACCCTATTTTAATTTCTCTACCTGATATTTTTCATGTTTGTATATGTGTCTTTTGTTTTTATTTTATTTTATTTTTTTTAAGAGACAGGGTCTTGTCCCAGAGTGCTAGGATTACAGGCGTGAGCCACCGCGCCTGGCCTTGTTTATATATGTGTCTATTATCTCTACCCCCACATTCTTATTCCTGCTGTATTTTCAGCACCCACGAGGGTATGTGTCACGTAATAGGTCCTCAGTAACAATGAATGAACAGTTTTCAAGTGCCCATGTATCTGTACGTGGGCATTATGACAGCTAGCTGCGTAGACATCTTTATCATGTCTAAGTTCAAGGTTGTCCTCCTAATGATTGAAGCTTCAATAATTTTTACTTTGGATAAAATTGAACATTACCAAAGTGATCATGCAATATTTTAGCAAGTCTTATTTGCTTAATAGCACCTCTTTTTTTGTTTGAGGAGAGAAGACATGGTTGTTATAAGGATCCCAAGTTTCACCTGATACTGAGATGGTGCTTTTCTTTCTTTGTAGGCCATCTGCGGCGAGGAAGTTTGTAGACGAAGGTATTAAGACACTAGAAGGTGTGTATGACCATAGGTCACTAATTCCAGGTTAAATATGGTCCTGAGAGACCATTAATGTTCTTGCAAACTTGAACTTAAAAAATCTCTTCTTAATCAGTAGACACAAATGACAAGGTTTTCTTTTTAACTGTGCAGTAGAGAGTAGATACAGGGTATAGTTTACATTACCATCTTAAAGATTTTTAGGTTTGTAACTCAGAAAAGCAAGAAGCACAAGAAGTGGCTTCCTGGTTTAAAGGCAATGAAATAATTATCATTTGTAGATTTTTAGAATATTTAAATTCCTTTGTTTCTTTAATAAAATTTTAGAAAACAAAGTCTAAAACAAAGTCAGACTAAAAGCTAAGTTACATATTGAGAAAGATTCTGTAAGAGATTTGCAATGCTTATTAAAGGAATTTTTGCTTTCAAAGTAGTGATAAAATAGAGCCTAAGTCAAGTAATTATAAAACATTTTCCTTAAATCTAACACTCCTATAAATATAGTTTCTCTCTTCATACTTTTCAAGGATGTAAGCTGTGTATATATGGATTCATTAAAATTCGTCCATGGCATTTGGGATTTAGTATTTGTGAGTTCAGCTATTCGCAAACAACCCAAATAGTTAGTGAACAGGTTTTGGAGACTGCTCTGGGTTTGAATCCTACCTCTACCACTTTATTAGAGTGAGCGAACTTAATGCTTTAGTTTCTCACCTACAAAATGGGTATATCTTCCTCGTTTGATTAAATGCAATAATGTATATAAAGCACTTAGCAGAGTGTTTGGCACATAGTAAGTACTACTTAAAAATGGTAACTGACTCTTACAAGGTGTGATTAATTAGTAATATTACCAAGTTAAGAATTTGTGTGAGTCATGTAGCCGGAGAATGAGCTCTACATGTGCATCTCAGAGGGGCGTCTGCTTTTCTGCTTATAGGTGTATACCATGTATCTGAGAGAAATGATTAGCGAAAGGGGCCAAGAATTTGTGGGTTTCTCAGAGGTGATCAGTTCTATTTCTTGGTAGTATCAAGGATCTGCTGCTCTGGTTTTTATATTCATTTACAATTCACAGATACGTAATAAAACTGTTGATATCTATAACTCCATATATCTATAGCAAACTCAATTACTTCCATTTCATTTTCAGTCATATACTTTGGTGTCTTCTGTGGGCACACAACTGTGGGAAGTATTAAGTGGTCCATGTATCTTGAAGATGCTGATTTTTTTCCATTTTATGTCTTCAGAGGGAATTTATATATTTGTGAATATAAGGGTGATTATTGGAATTGCTTTTGAAGCATACTTGCTGTTTTTTAAGGAGGCTCACCACTGTACTCGTGCCCACCAAAATGGACCTAAATCATTTTAGACTTAGGATGTTGCAATGGTTTTTTAAATTAAAAAATGAAGATAAAGGCTGGGCACAGAGGTTCATGCGCTTGTAATCCTAGCACCCTGGGAGGCCAAGGCAGGAGGATTGCTTCCGGCTAGGAGTTTGAGAGAAGCCTGAGCAAGAGTGAGACCCCATCTGTACTAAAAATGGAAAAATTAGCAGGACATGGTGGCATGCGCATGTAGTCCCAGCTACTCAGGAGGCTGAGGCAGGAGGATAGCTTGAGCCCAGGAGTTTGAGGTTGCTGTGAGCTAGGCTGACACCACGGCACTCCAGCCCGGGCAACGGAGTGAGACTCTGTCTCAAAAAAAAAAAAAAAAAAAAAAATGAACAGTAATATCTTTCCTTTCAATAGGCCTTTTAACACAATGCCTACACAAATTGGCACTCAGTACTAGTTGAATGTAGGAATGATTGAACAAATGAATAACACAAATAAACCTAATTAATCATAAAATGTCCAGAAGTTGTGGTTACTACTGCTGCTATTAACAGTAAATAAAGCAGTATTGGTTCTTATAAGGTTGTTTTTCTGCTATAGCCAGTAAAATTTGGTATGATCCTTGTATATTTTATCTACTATTTCATACAAATGTAATTGAAATTTTGGTTCAGTAAATAAAAATCCTGAAATCAGGTGTTAACTTTTACTACATTGATTTGAAGAGTCACTTTTATTTAGTTCTTAATGTCTGAAATTTTTTTCTCATTGTGTTTTCAAAGTCATTTTAATGTGTTTTTCCCCAGGAAGTTTTTTGCAAAAAGGATCATTGAGGTTAGCATTTTTTTCCCCAAAAAATGTTTGAATTAATACCTCAACTTTATTTATCTTCTATACAGATCTCAGAAAAAATGAAGATAAATTGAATCATCATCAGCGAATTGGGCTGAGGTAAGATAGCAAATTTTCTTTTGACACTTGAGATGTAAAAGTAGAAGTTTTTTGTTTTTTTTTGAGACAGAGTCTCACTCTGTTGCCCAGGCTAGAGTGCTGTGGCATCAGCCTAACTCACAGCAACTCAAACTCGTGGGCTCAGGCGATCCTCCTGCATCAGCCTCCCGAGTAGCTGGGACTACAGGCATGCACCACCATGCCCAGCTAATTTTTCTATATATATTTTTAGTTGGCCAATTAATTTCTTCTATTTATAGTAGACACGGGTCTCACTCTTGCTCAGGCTGGTTTCGAACTCCTGACCTTGAGCGATCCACCCGCCTCCGCCTCCCAGTATGCTAGGATTACAACTGTGAGCCACGTTGCCCGGCCTAAAAGTAGAAATTTTATAGACATTCTTTCATACACCATAATGACTTTTCAAACTTAGCTAAACACAGCCACTTTTCTATTCAGAAATACTAATAAGATTTGTTGTGGACTCCTGTGAGTATATGCCTATGTTCACAGAATGCCTTTGTTTTTGCTTTCTAGTGTTTTTACTTATTTTGAGGATTTCCCTCCTTCTCTTGACTTTAGCAGGGAACTCCCTCTTAAGATACACAGAACTGATTGCAGCAGGTAGTCAGCGGGTCTTTATTTCATGCTCACATTGTACAAAGCACTGCACCAGGTGTGGGGTAAAGATGTAGATATGTTCAGTGTAGCTCTTAAGTAATTTATAGTTTACCTGAGAAGATAGGACATGAACATGAAAAACTAAATTTAATAAAAGGAAAAACCCCATATCTAAATACCAATATAGGAATAACTAAGAGGCATATATCTGTATCAGCATCAATAATTATTTCATGTGCCACGTATAATCTGGGACCCCCGTTTCTAATTGATTATTTACAATTATAGAACATAAGTGCTATATGTATCTTCCATGGTATTATATAGTCTTGTTGGTGATTCAGTCCTAATAACCTTCTGAATTTTCCTATTGATGCCTTACCGTAATATTTTAAAACTTATACTACTGTTCCAAAATTTTGAACCAGTAAGAGACCAAGATGGTGGGATTCCCACTTCGCTTGCATTTGCATAGTAAATGGAGGTCTTCGGAAGAACCTGGTTGTTGTGAGCATTGGTTTTGAACAAGTGCGTCATTGTTCTTACACATATGCTTAGACGTTATTTCATATTCAGATAATATTTTCGTAATAGCCTTATTGAGATATAATTCATATATCATCCAATTAAAATATTTCAAGTGTACAATTCAGTGACTTCTTATGTATTCACAGAGTTGTGCAACCCATCACTACAGTCAATTTTAGGACATTTTTGTTATCTCAAAAAGAACCCTATACCCATTAGCAGTCATTCCCCTTTTCTCCTCAGTGCCACCCCTCAACGGCACCAGCTTCCTCAACACCAGGCAGCCACTCATCTACTTTGTGTCTCTACAGATTTGCCTGTCCTGGACATTTCCCATAAATGAGATCATACAATATGTGGTCTTTTGTGACTGGCTTCGTTCACTTAGCATAATGTATTCAGGGTTCATCCGTGTTGCAAGATAATATTTTAACATATGATCATTTTGCAGGATTTAAGAGCAGTAAACTGTAACCCCTTGACTTCCAGTAGAGAGCAGTCTACTTTGAAAACATGCATACTCTTGTTATGTGAATATGAAGCTTATTTACACATAAGTTTAGATGGAGTCAATGGAATATTATAAGAGATGACACTTAAGGATTTCAATCCAATTAAGGAGTAAACCTCCCCTTGCTCAAATAATTCTAATCTTGATTTGTGAGAATGATCTGCTGATATGAGGATACCTGTTATGGTAGGCAATTTAATTTTTAAGGAGATTTAAATTTTACAGAATCTTTTGTTTACTTACTCTGTCTTAATAGGTATTTTGAAGACTTTGAGAAAAGAATCCCTCGTGAAGAGATGTTACAAATGCAAGTAAGAGTGGGCTGAATTGTATTCTTTGATTAGACTTGCGAATGTCACTTGGTGAGAAGCCATTTTTGGAATACTGACTTAATTTTTCTTCTATTAGGATATTGTACTAAATGAAGTTAAAAAAGTGGATTCTGAATACATTGCTACGGTCTGTGGCAGTTTCAGAAGAGGTAACATACTGGAGATCTTTCCATATCAGTATATAGAGAACTTCCTTATTCTTTTTTATAGCTGCAGAACATTCAGTTGTGTGGATATACCATACTTTGTCCAGTCCCCTATCAATGGACCCTTGGTTTGTTTCTCTTTTTTTGCTCATGTTTTTGATTGATTCATTTTTGCTTTTTAAATAGAGTAAAACATTTTTGGTGTTGGGGGGATAGTGAAAGACATCCAGCTTTTAGGAGAAAGAAATGAGAAGAAAAAAGACAATAGAATTTGCTTTATTAAAATAGCTTCCATAGACATCCTGGGATTAGTAAACATTCAAATGTAGTCTTCTTTATATTTAAATATCTGGTTAATGATTATTGATGTATAGGATAAAGATACAAAGACACTGCAGGATCTTCAGTCACCAAAAGTATGTTTGGGGCCGGGCGCAGTGGCTCACGCCTATAATCCTAGCACTCTGGGAGGCCGAGGCGGGTGGATCGCTCAAGGTCAGGAGTTCAAAACCAGCCTGAGCAAGAGCGAGACCCCGTCTCT
>CAUYMX010061688.1:0-12370 GCA_963573855.1 Lepilemur septentrionalis | reverse complement strand
GGAGTTCAAAACCAGCCTGAGCAAGAGCGAGACCCTGTCTCTACTATAAATAGAAAGAAATGAATTGGCCAACTAAAATATATAGAAAAAATTAGCCGGGCATGGTGGCGCATGCCTGTAGTCCCAGCTACTCGGGAGGCTAAGGCAGAAGGATCGCCTAAGGCCAGGAGTTTGAGGTTGCTGTGAGCTAGACTGACACCATGGCACTCTAGCCCGGGCAACAGAGCGAGACTCTGTCTCGGAAAAAAAAAAAACAAAAAAAAAACATTTTTTTATCACTGATCTGCTCTAACTGCTAGGTTTTTAATCTACTAATTAACATTAATAGTTGTATTTTTACCCTTCCAAATAATCTGGAAACAAATTTTGAAATAGTATTACCTTTTACAGTAGCAGCACAGCCGTATGAATATTTGTACACACATATCATTTAAAATATTCATTTTCCTTACTTTGTCTACTCAGGAACAGCAGAAGGAGTTAAAAAATCAAGAAGAATTATCCAGTCTAGTCTGGATCTGTACCAGTACTCATTCAGCTACAAAAGTTATAATCATTGATGCTATTCAACCAGGCAACATCCTCGACAGTTTCTCTGTTTGCAACTCTCATATTCTGTGCATTGCAAGTGTACCAGGTAAGAGTGAGGCATGCCTCTCTCTGGCCCTTCCTTCCCTTCCCTCCATGCATACCTCCTTCCTGACAGGAACTGATTTGACTGCTGGAGGTGTAGTTATGCACCTTGTTGTCATGGATTTTATGTTCTAGTTGGGGAAGATTGGAAATAAACTGGAACCATTGAAAAAATAAGGTATTTTCAGATAGTGAAAAATGCCATGAAGAAAATAAAACAATGGTAATATGAGAAGGTAACTGGGAGGCAGGGGCAAGGGGCTGTTTAGATTGATTAATAAGAGAAGGTCTTCTAAAGTTCTGGATTCAATGTATGATACTAAAACGTTAATTTAAAAATTGAAGAGGTTTGTGATACAGTCATACAATGGAATATTATTCAGCCATAAAAAGGATTGAATTTTTTTTATATTTTATTTTTGTATTGCAGTAAGAACGCTTAATATGAGGTCTACCTTCTTAACGAATTTTTACGTGGACAGTACATTATTGTTTACTATAGGTAGATGTTCTGGTACATGCTGTAATATGAATGAGCCCTGGGAACATTGTGCTAAAGGAAATGAGCCAGACACAAATGGACAAATACTGTATGATTCCACTTGCATGCAATACCTAGAATAGGCAGATTCATAGAGACAGAAATAGATTAGAGGTTACCAGGGACTGGGGTGAAAGAGGCAGGGAGGAGAAGTTATTTAATGGGTACAGAGTTTCCATGTGGGGCAATGGAGAAGTTTTAGAAATAGCAGTGATGGCTACAAAACACTGTGAATGTAATTAATCCCACTGAATTGTACACTTTAAAATAGTTTAAATGGCAAATTTTATGTTATATATATTTTACTACAATTAAATTTTTTAATGTGATATGAATAAAAATTTTCTAAATAAAAAACTGAGGAGGTTTATCTTTATATCATAAATGCTTTGTTTTTTAAATGTTTTACTCATACCTAAGTCACTGTATACATTTAGGGTATTTAATTTTTAACAGTAGTGGATAAAAGCCTTATTTCAAATAGTAATCTTGATAATTAAACATTTTTTCCTACTGACTTGTCAGATATATATAATCAGATTGTTTTTAACCTTTTGGCTACTCTGAGGAGCTGATAAAAAACAAAAGTGTCATTTTTGACATTTTCATGTTGTTTGTTTGCACATATATTACTGGAAGAATTACATTTTTAAAGTACCTTTCCATTTTGTGAAGATAAGTTTAAATAAATTTGATCTACCTGTATTCAAGTAGCTGTATATTTCACCTGCACACTCTCATTTTAAACCTATAGTTGTTTTAGTGGAAAAAAGTGCTGTTCATTGGAGTTTACTTAGCTGTTAAAAGAAGGTTTATCTTCCCTTTCAGGCGCACGAGAAACAGACTACCCTGCAGGAGAAGATCTTTCAGAATCTGGTCAGGTAGACAAAGCGTCTTTATGTGGAAGCGTGACAAGCAACAGCTCTGCAGAGACAGACAGCCTTTTGGGAGGCATCACAGTGGTTGGTTGTTCCGCAGAAGGTGTGACAGGAGCTGCCACTTCCCCTAGTACCAACGGTGCTTCCCCGGTGATAGAAAAACCACCAGGTAAATCTATTCCCCTTACATGCCATCTGTATAGAGATGAAGGCTACCCCAGATGCCTCATTGTGGGCTGAATTTAGATCTTAATGTAACAAGGATGAAAGAGTTTGAAAGAAGTTGTAATGACTGCTAAATGACATCAGGAATTCTCAATTTCATGCTACAGCATGGAGGAATGGGCGGGTGGAGTAGGATTCTGTAGCAGAGGTCTGTATGCAGAAATTATTGGAGGAGAAAAGCTCAAACTAGGAATAGTTAAGAGTATTTTATTTACTTTGTAGAAATGGAACCAGAAAGTGGTGAGGTTGATGAAAATGTTCCAACAGCAGAAGAAGCAACTGAAGCCACAGAAGGCAATGCAGGGTCAGCTGAAGACACTGTGGACATTTCCCAAACTGGCGTGTACACAGAGCATGTCTTTACAGATCCTTTGGGTGTTCAAATCCCAGAAGACCTCTCCCCGGTGTACCAGTCAAGGTATGATAATGGGTCAACAGCTTAGGAAACTGGGTAAAGTGCACAAATAAAAGAAAGCAAAATAATCTCCAACAGCTAAAATATTCCCACTAATTTGCATTATTGTGGTGGACTGAAAAGTGTTAGTTCCTATTCCTACTTTGTCTTCATTTATTCCCTTCCCTTCATCCTCTCTGGATATTTTCCCCCCATTTCTTCTCTATTCCTTCCAACTTAAAAAAAATCTTGTCTATAAAAGTACAATCATGTGTTGCTTTATGATGGGGATATGTTCTGAGAAAGACACCATTAGGTGATTTCATTGCTGTGCGAACATGACAGTGTACACTTACACAAACCTAGATGGTATGGCCTATTGCTCCTAGACTACATACCTGTACAGCCTATTGCTCCTACACTATAAACCTGTACAGCGTGTTACTGTCCTGAATACTGCAGGCAGTTGTAACACAATGGTAAGAATTTGTGTATCTAACCATATCTAAATATAGAAAAAGTTCAATAAAAATATGGTATTATTTAATATAATCTTACGGAACCACCATTGTGTATGCAGTATATCATTGGACCACAGTGTCGTTTTGCAGCCTATGACTGTATATGAGTCAAAATCTTCTTGGTCATTTTCTCCTCTGGTATGATTTTTTTTTTAAATTGTTGTACTTGCTGTCTTCCACTCTATTAGTAACTTTGTCATTTTAATCCCCACCCCTACTCTCATTTCCACTCCAGTTATCAGCAAAATTGGCCATTGTTTATTAAGTTGGCTATGAAGTTTGAGTTTCCCACATGGGCTTAAATGAACTTTTTGAATTTAGTTTTCATGCAAATATTTTATTAGAAAACAATTTGTTTTAGCCTCTTCCTTAAAGGTTTGGTTAACCTAGGCCCATTTTGTGAATTCTTTTATTTTCTTCCCTGCCTTTGCTAGATTCCCTCTAGATGGGGGCAGGAGTGTCTCTTTAAACTGGATCCTTTAAACTGTAAAGTTTTTTTTGTTTTTTTTGTTTTTTTTTTTTTTTTGAGACAAAGTCTCACTGTGTTGCCCGGGCTGGAGTGCCGTGGCATCAGCCTAGCTCACAGCAACCTCAAACTCTTGGCCTCAAGCGATCCTTCTGCCTCAGCCTCAGCTGGGGCTACAGGCATGCGCCACTATGCCTGGCTAATTTTTTTTTCTATATATTTTTAGTTGACCAGTTAATTTCTTTTCTATTTTTTAGTAGAGATGAGGTCTCACTCTTGCTCAGGCTGGTTTAGAACTTCTGACTTTGAGCGATCCTCCTGCCCGGCCTCCCAGAGTGCTAGGATTATAGGCGTGAGCCACCATGCCCAGCCTAAACTGTAAAGTTTAATATTGTTATTAGTGTATAGAGCAGCCAAGAGTCAATTAATATTTATTAATTTAAGAATAAAGTCATGTATTGAAGTTTATAGTCCAGTTATATATCATTTACTAATTATGCCCTGATGATTCAAAAGAAAGGTTTTGTGATAGACTATTAAGCATATTTTGGTTTATTAATTTATTTTAGGAAATTCTTTTTTTTTTTTTTTTTTTGGAGACAGTCTCTCTGTTGCCCAGGCTGGAATGCAGTGGCATGAACAAAGCTCACTGTAACCTCAAACTCCTCCTGGTCTCTAGTGATCCTCCTGCCTCAGCCTCCTGAGTAGCTGGGACTGCAGGCACATGGTGCCACACTTGGCTAATTTTTCTATTTTTAGTAGAGACAGAGTCTTGCTCTTGCTCAGACTGGTCTTGAACTCCTGAATTCAAGCAATCCTCTCGCCTTGACCTCCCAGAGTGCTTGGATTACAGGTGTGAGCCACCATGCTGGCCAGGAAATTCTTTATGTATCACCCTCCTGTGTGTGTGTTAGGGGTTGCTTTAAAATAAACCATCCCTCCCTCCTCTCTCACCCCAAGAAGAAACTATGATACAATTCACATTAACTAAGGGAGAGCCATAATTATAGTCTGAGTTTTAACTGCTATATTTCATTACCGTGTCTTACTCCCTTAATTGTACCTTGAGCCTCCTACTAGTTAATATTTCTGGTACAATTGTTGAAATATATTTGAGGTAAGCATTTAACTTTGGCTTTTCTGGAATTTTAATGTTTGATTTTTTTTTTTGACTATAAACTTAAATGTAGAAATGTTCAGTCCCTGAAAACCATAGCTAAGCGTACTCACAATTTTTTCCTTTTGCCTCACCTTCCCAGTAATGACTCAGAGGGATATAAAGATCAAATACCAGTATTGCCAAATGAACAAGACCTGGTGAGAGAAGAAGCCCAGAAAATGAGTAGTCTGTTACCAACTATGTGGCTAGGAGCACAAAATGGCTGGTAAGTGCCAACACTTTAAATATTAGAGTATATTTATTCTTTTACTTTTGATTTTGGAATAAGAAGGTAAGTATAATGTGGTCAATACACATACAAACAAAAAGTGAGTATTAATGCAGAGAATTGTATATACCCACAAAATTTGAAATTATGTTGCAATTACCTCATAAACTGGGCTTGTATTGGTTCTGAATGGTAAACCATATGTTTCTTTTGGTCACAGAATGTTCCCTTTACATAATATTCTTGGAAGAAGAGGTAAATAAGATTTTTAAATCTGGATTATCCAGAAATAGAAGATCCTGAACAGCACAGAGACAGAGAATGTTTGATGTATAAGGCTACAGTGTGGGCAGGGAAACTGGGATTAAACTAATGTGTTTTGCTGCAGGAAGGCCCAATCCCAAACATAACTATTTAGTAGAGTCACTAGGAAAGGCAGAACAAATCACAGTGTGAAAGCTCAGAGGATAATAACATTACATGATTTGTTCACTTTCTACTAGTATGGGGAGTTTTACAGAATTGTGCATTTCCAAAGGTTAAGCAAGGTTACTACAGATGGAGCATCCCTAATCCAAAAATCCAAAATCTGAAGCTTTTTTTTTTTTTGAGACAGAGTTTCACTCTGTTGCCCAGGCTAGGGTGCTGTGGCGTCAGCCTAGCTCACAGCAACCTCAAACTCCTGGGGTCAAGCAATCCTCCTGTCTCAGTCTCCCGAGTAGCTGGGACTACAGGCATGCATGCGCCACCATGCCCAGCTAATTTTTTCTATTTTTGGTAGAGACAGGGTCTCACGCTTGCTCAGGCTGGTCTTGAACTCCTGAGTTCAAATGATCTGCCTGCGTCGACCTCTCAGAGCGCTAGGATTATAGGCGTGAGCCACCATGCTCAGCCCTCAAACATTTTTGAGTCCTGACGCTCACAGGTCATGCTCAAAGGAAATACTCATTGGAGCATTTCAGATTTCGGTTTTTCAGATTAAGGATACTCAACTGTTATGTATAATGCAGATATTCCATAATCTGAAAAAATCAGAAATCCAAAACACTTCTGGTCCCAAGCATTTTGGATGGGATACTCAATCTATAGTATGTCTTTTCCATATGGGTCCAATAATATAAAATGAGGGGTTGGCAAACTTAATGTTGACTATGTTCTGATATAACTTTATTTATGAGCCCTAAAATTTGATTTCCATAAATCTTCCATGTCATGAAATACTGTTTATTTTCCCCCAATTATTTAAAAATGTAAAAACTATTCTTAGTTTTCAGGCTGTGTGAAAACAGGTGGCAGGCTGGATTTGGTCTGCAGGCCATAGTTTGTCCCTGTGTGGACCACTTTGTTACCCACAAGTTATAGTGTAGTGGAGAAGTAAGGTGATTCCAAACGAGGATTTTAGCCAAGGACTCTAAAGCATGGGGTACCCTGAAACTGACTGACTATGCATCGCACTAGTTCTTCCTTTTCAGTCTTCCTGTGTTTCTGTTTCCTTAAGCAGTCTATTTCTCTGCCTCGGGCCTACCTTTACTCTCATTTTTGTTTTCCAACCATTGTGCCAAAGCAGCAGCAAAATCTGTAGTTGTTCTTCTTTCCTTCTGAATGAACTTTGTGGTTATTATTGGGTTTAAGCAGTGTCTTGATGTTCTCTATGCCTTACCAGTCTTGATTTTTTGTTCTTGCAGTTTGTATGTCCATTCATCTGTAGCCCAGTGGAGGAAATGTCTCCATTCCATCAAACTTAAAGATTCGATTCTCAGTATTGTGTAAGTTTTATTTTTGAAATTCTTCCTGTTAAAACTATGTATTTTGGTATAAACTGGATTTTAAGACTTTTGAAGCTAAGATGCATTTCATGACTAAGTCAGTACCCAGGTTGTTTGCTTTTTTTAAACCCTTTTTATGGAACTAGAGAAGTTGAGTGAGAATGAAATTCTGTAACAGAAAAGGAAAACAGAAAACTAAGTAGAAGAGAAAACTTGCCAGATTGGTTCCTTAACCATACTAGTTCTTTAGTACTTCAGGGAGAGAACCGGTACCTATTAATTTATATTTGTTTTAAAATATTATTGATAGTTTGTGAATATGTTGATCTACTTGATCTAGTCTTTTTCTATACGGTGACTAACAAAAATCAGACAGTCCGCAGGGCTGACTCTGTTAGTTCCACTCAAGGTGTGTGTCTCTGGTCTGCAGAGTTTGTTGACTGTCTGTAATGAGAGCAGGAGCTTGGGCCAGAAAGTGAAACAACTGAGATTCCATAATGCCACTTATTTAGTTCAGCTGACATTTTTTTCAAGCAGGACATTCACAATGAAGAAAGCAGTGTATTCATTTATGTTCTGGTGTAAGCTCCTCATCTCATCACAGATTGGTTCTTTACAAGGCTCTGAACTAGTTCAGTGGCATGTAGTCCCTTCTGTGTTCCTGAATGGAGAGTTCTGAAATCCCTTTTCCTGTTTGCAGACACGTGAAAGGAATTGTTTTAGTGGCCCTGGCTGATGGCACCCTTGCAATCTTTCACAGAGGAGTTGGTGAGTGGTTATGAATAACTTGTTGCTTTGCAAAGCATTTTAAGCAGATTGACTTTATGGTTTGAAGAAGTAATACTTAGTAGAAGAAAGAATGAAGGTTTAAGCTGAATAGTAACAATGTATAAGGCCTGGTGTGGTGGCTCAAACGTAGCACTTTGGAGGCTGGGCGCGGTGGCTCACGCCTGTAATCCTAGCACTCTGGGAGGCCAAGGCAGGAGGATCACTCAAGGTCAGGGGTTCGAAACCAGCCTGAGGAAGAGGGAGACCCCGTCTCTACTGAAAAATAGAAAGAAATTAATTGGCCAACTAAAAATATATAGAAAAAATTAGCCGGGCATGATGGCGCATGCCTGTAGTCCCAGCTACTTGGGAGGCTAAGGCAGAAGGATGGCTTGAGCCCAGGAGTTTGAAGTTGCTGTGAGCTAGGCTGACGCCACGGCGCTCTACCCCAGGCAAAAGAATGAGACTCTGTCTCAAAAAAAGAAAAACCTAGCACTTTGGGAAGCCAAGATGGGAGACTCACTTGAGGCCAGGACTTGAGACCAGCCTGACAACATAGTGAGACCCTGTCTCTACAAAAAATAAACATTGTCCAGGTGTAGCAGCATGCACCTGTAGTCCTAGGTATTTGAGAGGCTGAGCCAGGAGGATCTCTTGAGCCTAGGAGTTTGAGGTTGCAGTGAGCTGCAAGTGCACCACTGTACTCTAGGTCAGGTGACAGAGCAAGTCCCCAGCTCAAAACAAAACAAAACAAAGAAAAACCACCCAAAAGACCCAAAACAATGTGTGACGTCAGTAAGTGTATTAGTGCCTATGTGGTGGTATACATTAACAGTATATACCTCAGGGAAAAGCTGGGCGAGGTGGCTCATGCCTATAATCCCAGCACTTTGGAAAGCCCAGGCAAGAGGATCGCTTGAGGCTGGGAGTTCAAGGCTGCAGTGAGCTATGATGACACCAGTACTCCAGCCTGGGTGACAAAGGGAGACCCTGTCTTGAAAAAAATAAACAACACACCTCAGGGAAAATATATTTACCATAATGAACAAGCAGTTCAGCATGTTCTGGTACTCTTATATAATGTGATATAGAAGCATTTGTTTTTTATTCATACACTTATTCAATTAGGAGAAATTTGGTGAGGGTATTTTTTTCTGGTCCTTTTTTTTTGTTGTTGTTTTGTTTTTCTGAGACATAGTCTTACTCTGTCACCCTGGCTAGAGAGCAGTGGCATCATGGTAACTCACTGCAATCTAAAACTCTCCTGCCTCAGCCTCCTGAGTAGCTGGGACTACAGGTACAAATGACCATGCCTGGCTAATTTTTCTATTTTTTGTGGAGATGGGGTCTTGCTCTTGCTCAGGATGGTCTCAAAGTCCTGGCCTCAAGTGATCCTCCTGCCTCGGCCCCCAGAGTGCTAGGATTATGGGTGTGAGCCACCTGGCCCTGCCATATTCCCATGTTTTGAAAACAGTTTGCATCCATTTACATTTGGAGCGTTTTTAAAAATAATTTTTAATTGCATAAGATTTAAATTATTTTCGTATCACATACTTATATTCTTCCCCTTTAACCATTATTTTATTTATAGATGGAGGCGTGGTAGTATCAGAAAACATACCTTGAATAACTAAATTAAGGGCATTTAGTACTAAACTTCTAAACATCTTTGTATATGTTGTCAACCAAAAATGGTACTTCATTTCCTACCCACTAGATTGGTAGATCAGGGAAATATTATGAAACATAGATGATATACTGAATTTGGATTTTAGAAGGACTCTTCCCAATGTCTCATATCCTTTTGGGCTTGGAGTAGATGATAGTTAGGTGCCTTTGGGGTAGATGTGGGGTAGATGATAGGTGCCTTTGCAATTGATTAGTACCTAGAGATTGCTGGTTAATGACACTGTGTCATCAAAGGGTGAGAGGGCTCTATTTTACCTTGTTCAGGCCCTTTACAGACTTTATCTGTATCTAATCCTTACAGCAACTTATGAAGAAGGTTCTGTTGTCATCTTCATTTTATAGATGAGGAAACTGTGGCACAGAGCATTTCAGTCACTTGTTCATGGTCCCTCAGCTAGTAAGTGGAAGAGCCTAGAAAAAATGGAATAATAAATGTTAGATAAACTGAATGCAAAATTATGTTGACAGAACAAGAAAAACAAAATGCATTTAGTAAGAATCAATGCAAAGCCCTGCATTTGGGTTCAGAAGAGCAAGATGGGGGAGGTAAGTCTGAAGAGTGAGAATTATCTAAAGGTTGACTCTAAACTCAATGTGAGTTAGTTAATGCCTTAAGCCTCATGGAAATAAAGTGTCCAAAACAGGCATGGTTGATAATCCTGCTCTTCTACGCTAGATAAGAGCATATTCAACGGACTTCAACAAAATAGATTAGGATGCAGGGTCTATAAACTGTGATAGGTACAAAGCACATGCCAGAGATGCTTGGTTTTGAAAGGAGAAGACATAGGACTGTAACAAAGAAGTTTGGACTGAATTTATTCTTGGGTTTCCCCTGGGTAAAACTGCAGACCAATGGGTGATTGCATACAAGGAGGCAGGCTTTAGCTAAGTATGGGGAATATTTTTCAGACATTTATAGCTATCTATCTGAAAATAGAACAGCTGCTTTGTGAGATAGCTCTTTTGCTGAAATTGTTCAAGCAAAACTAACAAAGCAAAGCAAGCTTCTGGCGGTTGGTTCTCATTCGTATTTCTATTATCACTGAAAATATAGTATGCACAATTCCTGAAGTGTTAGTAATGAGTTGCCTCAAATACATCAAAATGTGAGTGAGGTAATATCCACCAAATAAACCTAAGTCCATTTTAATTCTAAAAATATTATTATAAACAGATAACTTGTAACTGATACATCACTGCTTTTGAGAGCTTTTTTTTTTTTTTTTTTCTTGAGACAGAGTCTCACTCTGTTGCCCCGGCCAGAGTGCCATGGCATCAGCCTAGCTCACAGCAACCTCAAAGTCCTATACTCAAGTGATCCTCCTGCCTCAGCCTCCCGAGTAACTGGGACTACAGGCATGCACCACCATGCCTGGCTAGTTTTTTCTGTTTTTAGTTGTCTGGCTAATTTCTTTCTATTTTTAGTAGAGACAGGGTCTCACTCTTGCTCAGGCTAATCTCAAACTCCTGACCTCAAGCAGTGCTCCCACCAGGGCCTCCCAGAGTGCTAGGATTACAGGCATGAGCCACCACACCTGGCCTTAAGAGCATTTTTAAAGAGGGTCCAGTTGCTAGGTGCTGGGTTGGATCCGACGACCTTTGAGGTCTCATCCAACTTTGCAGATTATAGAATAAGAGAACCCAGTCTCTACAAATAAAAAAGTTTACCTAATACATGATATTTTGGATGCTTCATCAACATATTTAATTGTAGAACCAAATAGAATGTTTCTTGTGTTGAAATTGAGTAAAAGGTGGTATGTGTTAACTATAATCTATTTCTTATTTTAAAGATGGGCAGTGGGATTTGTCAAACTATCACCTCTTAGACCTCGGACGGCCTCATCATTCTATCCGATGCATGACTGTGGTACATGACAAAGTCTGGTGTGGCTATAGGAACAAAATCTATGTGGTTCAGCCAAAGGCCATGAAAATAGAGGCAAGTTAGCCTATGTTTTCTGTACTTACTCAATTTGTATTACTCTAAGACTATACGACTATAACTATTTTCAGCTTCTTTAGAAATTGTTTACTGAATCTTTGTGTTTTAGGACACTTCAGCAATATATTTGGATATCTTAGCTTTCTGTATTAGTTTCAGCTCTTGCCACCTTTGATTGTGAGAGTAGGAAGTTTTTTTTTAAAGGAAGGATTCATATATGAATATTTAAATGTGTGTCTGTGTATGTATACATAGATTAATACAGGTTTTATTTGAATACATGGTTCTTGATATGTTTAGTTACATAAGGATTGGTTGAGAAAAAGATTCCTGAGTCCCCACCCCCACCCTATGTATCCAGCCACATCCACATGTGTCTCAGACCAAGAAATGACATTGCAGTCATTTCTTGGGAATAGGTTGTAAAGACAAAAATCTCTTAGCATTGTTTTCTTATAATTTTTTTTGCCACAATACATAAATTCATTCTAATTGTTTTTATAACAGGTGAAAATTCTCTCCCCCGCCCCAAATGGAATTCCCTTTCTTGGAAGGCCCAAAGTTAACCATTTGGTGTTTGTTTTTCATATCTATTCTTTGCATCCAGATATATATACAGATTGAGTATCCCTTATTTGAAATTCTTGAGACCAGAATGTTTTGGATTTCAGATTTTTTAGGATTTTGAAATACTTGCATATACATAATGAAGTATCTTGGAGATGGGACCCAAGTCTAAACATGAAATTTATCTATGCTTCATATACACCTTATACACATAGCTTGAAGGTAATTTTATACAATATTCTTTTTTTTTTTTTTTTTTGAGACAGAGTCTCACTCTGCTGCCCGGGCTAGAGTGAGTGCCGTGGCGTCAGCCTAGCTCACAGCAACCTCAAACTCCTGGGCTCAAGCAATCCTTCTGCCTCAGCCTCCCGAGTGGCTGGGAATACAGGCGTGCGCCACCATGCCCAGCTAATTTTTTCTATATATTTTTTTTTTAGTTGGCCAATTAATTTCTTTCTATTTTTTTAGTAGAGACGGGGTCTCGCTCTTGCTCAGGGTGGTTTCGAGCTCCTGACCTTGAGCAATCCGCCCGCCTCGGCCTCCCAGAGAGCTAGGATTACAGGCGTGAGCCACAGCGCCCGGCCTA
>CAUYMX010061686.1:0-17831 GCA_963573855.1 Lepilemur septentrionalis | reverse complement strand
AGGGATGATTTTTAATGAATTAAAAACAATTTAAAAACCCAATCATTCACTTTAGCTATTGTTAGTAAACTTACTTATAGACACATTTTACAAGTGACCCTCAAGCATCTTATGCCTCATCTGTATGTAACCACCTATCTAGACACCAGAGATGGCATTAGCTGCTTTAATATATTCATTTGTTTTAAAGTGTTTTTGCTCCTATTAGCTTTAAAACTTTTAAGGGCAGTTACCTTGAGTCCCAGTTACCCAGTTGAGGTAATCAGTATATGCTAATATTTGTGCATAAGAGTAAGTGAAAATATAATTGGTAATGTCATACAAAGCTGGAAGTAAATATTTATGCAGTAGTCATATATCTTTTTTATTAATACTTTCAAGCCATTTGGAGCTATAATTTAATCATAATAAAATTAGACTAGCAATTCAACAGGATTGGATTATGGTAGTACTATTTTAAAGTCTCCTTTAAACATAAGAAAATATTGCAACATGTGGTCATAATAGCAATTTGACTCCAATTAATATGAAATAATTGGGGAGCAAATTTATCCTGCCTGTCTGAAATCAGTGGATCTTTAGCTACAAGGAACAAATAATGTAAACATTTCCTCAATATCACTAAAAGTTAGCTTAAATATTTAAGTAAATTTGGAAATGATAAATTATAAAAATACTACAAAGACTATACTTTCAGGGATAATTTCTATAGTTTGTTAAAAATATATATACTTAGACTGAAATAAAAAAAATCATACCAATCAAGACTCATATATTTTCAGGAATGCTCTCAAAATAAAAATCTGTCTTACAAACTTAATGAAACATGCAGAGTTGAATGATTTTATAACCCTTTCACAAAAGTATGGCATTAGGTGAATATGGTGGTACAACCAGCTAAATAAACACTAAGAATTAGGAGTTATAACAATAATTACGGATATTTTACTTTAGTAAATCACTCAGGGTCAATAATACCAAACTTATCTGAAGATATTCTAATCAGGCAAAGCTACTTGATAAATTGAGTGGTTGGAGATCACAAGCACTCATCCAATTAAGAAAACTGTTATTGAGTGATTTTCATCTACTGGCCTCTTCTGCTTTCTGTTCACTCAAATACAGAACTCTCACTGAAGAGAGTTATATCCAAATTCAATTCATTGCCCAAGACTTACTTAAATGCCACCTCTTTAAAAAAAGTAGCTTCTGAGATTGCTGTATAGAATAACCCGTCTCTTCCCCTAAGCTGCCATAATATGCGTCAGGAATTCAGTGTTTTCCCCTCTGAAAGGTAATTACTTCCGTGTGTTAGCTCCTCTGCCAGTCTGGAAGCTCCTCAAGGAACTGAGCCTATGGTTTATTCATAGTTGTTCCTCTGTGGGGCAAAGCACTGGGGCCTCGCTTCTTTGAACACCAAAAACAAAAACGTCATTTTTCTTTCACATATTTTCACATCCAAGTCCTCTTCTAAGATAGACCTCTGCAAGTCATTTCTCAGATTTAAAGATACTACATTTAAGTTTTGATAGATAAGCAAGGTAAATGACAAGCCCAATAGTATAGAGGAAAAATTCTTTTCTGTAGTGGTATCTTGTGTATTACAGTTGTTTGAATTTTAAGGTCAATTTGCTTTCATATTGATGGGTGATTTTTTTGTTGTTGCATAACTAAAAGTAATAATTAAATTTCCCTTAATTACATGTTACTATGTACTTGTCACTATATGATGTACCTAAGAAATCAGATTATAAAAAGAAATAGAACTCATTGGTTTGAATCATGAAGTACAGATATAGATGTGACCCAAATATCATTTAGTTCTTTCTCTTTTATTTTACACACAATGGAAAATGTTTGACCATTCTCAGAATAGCAATAAGAGCAAAGCAGCTCATTTCTTGAATTTTGAAATATTTTCCCCTAAAAACATAACTTTACTTGTAATTCATTAAATTTATTAAATAAAGTTTTATTAAATAAAGTTTTGAGCTCCCATAACATTTAAGAGTGTGTAGCATATTGCAGAAGATGCTTGGAAAAGTAAGACTGATTTAGGTTCAAGAAGCTTCCAGTTAAATATCAGTAATATGAGGTTTGAAAAAGGCACACAACCACCACTTTACAACATGAAATAAGGTTTAGGCCACAAGAGAGATGCAAGTTTCAAATGAAAAATAAGTTTGGGTTACAGGGAAAACTGACTCTGGAAAGAATTCAGGAGCATTTTAGATTGACAGTGTAGAATTGCTGGGATTTCAGGTCTTGAATATCTCATGGAATAGCCACATTTTCAATACATTGGAATTTAGAAATAGAGGGAAAGTCAGCTTCTATTTCTGCAAAATTTTTATTCCAATTTTCTCCTTTCTGTTTTCTCTATTCCCATTTTATTAATAGTATACCAAATTGTGATCATATTTTCTTCCTTCCATGCTCCTTATGTTTTAGATAAATCTTCTCACCATTTTCCAAGTGTTTGGAATTGAGAGCCTTGTTCATACACTTTTCTGAGAATTCCAAACTCCTTCAGCTTAACTTTTATATCTTCTTTTATTATCATTGAACTAGATAACTTTAACCTAGAATTTTTACACACAACCAAAATGACAATGAAGTTGCTTTCCAAGAATCCTCCAAACCTCTGATATTGTTTATAAAATTGTGTGTGAATTTTCCTGGGGTTAGGATCTATGTTGTCAAGTCTTCAAAAGGAGCCCTTGTCGCACTGAATTTGAGAAGTGCTAGTACTTCAAGACCACTGAGGATGTATTACACACAGAACACTTTTGTGAAGTAGCGCCATTTAAGATTTCTAGAAAGTATGCAGAAAAATTTCCTGAAGGTAATGGTCACCATAAGAGGGACCATGAAATCTCTCCTTTTGTAAAACATTCACTATGGAATAACGCCTATCCCTAGGGAGAGTGTTGTTATGGAGTGAAAAGTCTAAGGTCTCCAAGTTATATCTCCCATAGCTCCTTTGTTTCGCTCAGGCTTAAAATAATTTTCTTTTGATTTTAATGAGTCATATTCAAAGCTGTGGCCACCATTGACTTGGCACTGCCCATGTGAGTCTCCAGGGGCAAGTGTCTAGGGCTAGGATGGTTTGGACTCATGGTGATTTAGCCACGTGTGTGTTCCCATGAGTGTGTGCATGAGCGAGAGGAACAGAAGGACGGAGGGGGAAGAGAAAGAGAAAGAGAGAGAGAGAGAGATCACTAATCTCAAATTACAACCACTTCAGACCTCTTAAACTGCAAGGGGATGAGATTGATAAACATAAATAAGTGAAAATATTCAGTGGGGTCAATGGAAGTCAAGAGGAGGGAAGTCTCGCCATTATTCTCCATTCTCACTGATCTCATTGATTGTACATGAGACCCAATGTTGTCATATCAGAGATTTTTTTTTTTATGAATAGCTGAGAATCTGGATTTTTGTCTGAAATCTTCCAATGTGTATGAACTAACAGCTAAGTAAAAACATTTAAAAGAATATAGAACAAATAGAGGGGGATTTTTTCAATTTGATAAAGAATATCTACAAAAAGCCTATAGCTAACATTATAATTAATGGAGAAAAACTAGAAACTTTTGAATTAAGATCAGGAATAAGATAAGGATGTCCTCTTTCACCATTCCTTTTCAATTTTGTACTACAGTGCTAACTAATAAGGCCAAAAAGGGGAAATAAAATGTATATATATTGGAAATAAAGAAATAAAAGTATCTTTGTTGTTAGAAAAGATGTTCACCTCTGTAGACAATCCAAAAGAATTGACTAAAACAATTCCTAAAAGTAATAAGTGATAGTAAGGTTGCAGGATACAAGACTAATTAATATGTAAAAGTCAATCATGTCTCTACACACCTGCAATGAATAAGTAGACACTGAAATTAAAAATACAATACTGTTACAACAGCACTTAATAATGAAAATACTCAGATATAAATCTAGCAAAATATGTATATGATCTATATGAGGAAAAATACAAAACTCTGATGAACAAAATCAGAGAATAATAAATAAGTTGAGAGATATTCCACACTCATGGAATGGAAGACTCAATGTTGTCAAGACGTCAGTTCTTCCCAGTTTGATTTATAGACTCAATACAATCCCAATCATAATCCCAGTGAGTTATTTTGTGGATATTGACAAACTGATTCTAAAGTTTATTTGGAGAGCCAAAAGACCCAGAATCACCAACACAATATTCAAGAAGAACAACAAAGTTGAAGACTGATAACCTGACTTAAAGACTTACTACAATCAAGACGAGGTGGTAATGGTAAAAGACTAGACCAGTAAGTAGGTCAATAGAACAGAATAGAAAAACCTAGAAATAGTCCCATATCAATATGGTCAACTGATTTTGACAAAGGAACAAAAGTAATACAATAGAGCAAAGATAGTCTTTTCAGCAAATTGTACTAGAACATCTGGACATCCACATGCAAAAAAAAAAAAATGAGTCTAGACACAGACTTTATAGTTTTCTCATAATTAACTAAAAATAGGGCATGGATCTAAATATAAAATGCAAAACTATAAAATTCCTAGAAGATAATATAGAAAAAAACCTATAAGATCTTAAGTATGGTAATGACTTCTTAGATACAACACCAAAGGTACAATTCATGAAAGAAACAATTGATATGCTGGACTTCTGGACTTTACTAAAACTAAAAGCTTCTGCTCTGCTAAAGAGAATGTCAAGAGAATGTGAAGACAAGCCATACACTGTGAGAAAACATTTGCAAGTATATACTAATAAAGGATCATTATCCAAAACATATAAAGAGCTCTTAAACTGAACAATAAGAAAACAAACAACTCAATTAAAAAAATAGATTAAAGACCTTAGGAGACACCTTACCAAAGAAGATATACAGACGGCAAATAAGCATATGAAAAGATGCTCCACATCACGTGTCATCAAGGAAATGCAAATGAAAACAACAATGAGATATCACTACATTTTTATTAGAGTGGCCCAAAACACTCAACACTAAATTCTGGTGAGGATGTGAAACAACAGGGACTCTCTCATTCATTGCTGGTCAGCATGCAAAAGGTACAACCATGTTGGAAGACAGTTTCTTTCAAAACTAAACATACTCTTACTGTATGATCCAGCAATTGCACTCCTTGGTATTTATTCGAAGAAGTTGAAAGTTATATTCACACATGTATTTTTATAGCAGCTTTATTCATAATTGCCCAAACTGGAAGCAGCCAAGATGTCCTCAAGTAGGTGAATGGATAAATAAAAGGTGTTACATACACACAATGGAATATTATTCAACACACACAAAAAATGAGCTATCAAGCCATCAAAAGACATAGAGGAACCTTAAATTCTTAATTTAAGGAATTCCACATATTACTAAGTGAAAGAAGAGAACCTGAAAAGTCAGCATACTAGATGATGCCAACTATATGACATTCTGGAAAAGGAAAAACTCGTGGTTGTCAGGGTTTAGTGAAAGAGATAGAGATAAACAGGTGAAACACGGAGAATTTTTAGGACAGTGAAAATACTCTGTAGAATATTGTAAAGATGAACATATGTCATTATACATTTGCTCAAACCTATAGAATGTACAAAACCTAGATTGAACCTTGATGTAAACTATGGGCTTTGAGGAATTATGATGTGTCAACGTAGGTTCATCAAGAGTAACAGATGTACTACTCTCAGTGCGGATGTTAATAACAGGGGGGCTATGCATTTATGGGGGCAGGAAATATATGGGGAATATCTTTATCTTTCCTTCAGTTTTGCTCTGAATCTAAACCTGCTCCGTAAAATAAAATGTTTTCTAACAGTGTCACAGAACAAAGCTAAAACATACAGTTGCTGATATGGAGCCTAGGGCCCTGATGTTTGTTTGCACACGTTCTTCTATAGTTTAATCTCCACAATTATTTTCCTCCACCATCTTTGTAGTAAATTTGGATTATTCCGTATCTTCAGCAAATACTTTGAAATTTCCTATTTTATGTCTCATTCTTATAAAATCCCCTCAGTTAACAATTCCTTCTCTTCACTGTCCCACCTCTTTACTCCACCAAGCCCAGGTTATGAACCTCCATGGTGAAGCCTTTTCCTTCAACAACCATGAATTATATTGTCTTTATCACGTGCATCAAAAATTGTCATGTATTTTTATATTTTTTGATATCACTATTGTTATTTTCAAATGTTCATGTGTCTGTTTTCTTTCTCTTCATTATTCATTCATGCAATTATTTATTCACCCAACATACACCTATTCCATACTCTGTACTTTTGTACAAGGCACTGAAGATGAGGCATGGAGCTAGACACTTTCTACCCCTTGGAACTCACTATAAGTGTACATCAAATACACATTGATCAATTAAGAGAGTTATTGTAAACAATGGAGGGCTGAAATCCTCCGACAGCTTTTTGTATTGACTCAGTTCTGTATTGACTCAGGGACAGTTTGTGTCCCCCCAAATTCATATACTGAAGCCCTAATATCAATGTGATGATATTGGGAGGTGGGGGTTCAGGGAGATAATTAGCTTAGAAGAAGTCATGAGGGTGGGGTCCTTATGACAGGATTAGCGCTATAATAAGAAAAAAGCAGAGAGAGCATACACACGCATGCACACTCTCTCTCTCTCGTAGTCTCCTTCAGTATCTAAAGAATGACTTGAACATGCTGGATATTCAGAAATATTTGTTGTTTGGCTACTTATTTCCACATGCAAACAGTTATAAGGCATTAACGATATATTCCTGCATTTCACAATATGGATGCTATTGTTGTATTAAGTATCTCTGTGGAAGCCAGGTAAGAACCAGTAACAATTTGTATACTATTTTCCTACATTGGTACCATCCATGTAGACTTTTCTTAGTGATTCAAAAGAAACAAAGAGTTCTTCCATGAAGTAAATTTTTAGTCACTCTTATTTTCTATAATTATTTTAGGAAGCACTTGCAATAGCTTTGTATGGTTCATCATTTGTGAAGAAAGCCTTCGTCAGCCTACAATGCAGCTGTAACAATTATTTAAAAAATAATCTCAACACAATGCTTTTAAACCTTATTTGATTACCTCAAATTTTTCCCAAAGACTGAATGTGGACCTAAATCCATTTCTCATAAAAAAGAATCAACCATTGTTATAATCATAAGCAGTGCGAGTCAAACAGTAGCATCTCCATTTGAAGGAGACTTTTGCTATAAGGTTGAAATTAACTTTAACTTCTTTTTAAATGACTCAAAAATAACTCATGGCATAGTGGTTATCTTGAAGGTGAAAATTATCTATTTTATTAGCTCTCTTAGGCTGTATTTCACAAAAAAATTCTCATGACTTACTAATGTGTTTCTATCCATTGTTTGAAAAGCGCTGGATAAGAATTGCAATGATAACAGTGAAAATGTATGAAGACATTGAAAACTGAGGTTCTCATTATTGTAGCATGTCGGTTATCTGCATCCCATTCAACAGCATATTAAAAAGTGTCACACTGATTTCCAAACAAGGAAGAAACATTTAAAGAGTCTCAGGCAATGCATGCTATTTAAACTTACCGTGATAATACATTCATAGACATTGAAAAGATCAGCTAAAGAATAAGAAAGAGATAAGAAAAATGAGCAAAAAGATAGTCAGTGCTTGGTAGGTATATATCTCTGGGAAGAATTCAATGACATGGGTTAAAAAATAAAAGCCTATCTAGATCCTTTGGCTTTTTTGTCTCTCTAATTAAGGTTTAGCAAGGTAGAAAGGAGAAATGACGCAAACTTTTAATGGATAATCAGGACACCTGCCTAGGGGCATATATGGTGAGTCCAAAGAGCAGGGGCCCGAATAACAGAGGAAGAAGAGAAAAAGTTGGACAAGAAGGACATGTATCGATATTATCACAGCTCCATCTTTCCATCTCTTCTGCAAGTGATGGGTGCAAGGGAAGAAAAAGGTCTGACTGTGCAGGAGTTAAAGGGCCAGTGCTTAGAATCACTGAGAGCTCACACCCAGAGCTGCATGAAAGTGTGTTTGTAGCCTGGCCCTAGCAGATATTTCTTGTGTCCATGATTATGTCACTTACCTCTTCTAAACTGCAGTTTGTTCACCTGAAAACTAGAGATAATTGTAATACCTGAATCATAGACACTGAAGATATTAAATAAGATAATGCAAAGGAAAGAGTATACAATGTCTGGCATTTACTAAGCCCTCAGTAGAGTTTAAACAGAATGGTCAATTATATCCATAATTAAAAATATATAAGAGTTTTCATTGATTCTTTTATAAACTCAGTTACCAAAACTTTTTTCCCCATAATAAGCTCTTTTCCTGACACTGGAGATTTGGACACGTGTACTCGCGTGGCCACACTGTGTTGCATGAAGGCTGACATCAGGTGGCTCACACTGGTATGGCCAAATGGATGTTTTGTGGTTGGTGTCCATTCTGCTGGCTGGAGCTGTGGAAATAGCAGTTGTTTGGTATTTTGACTACTATTCTAGAATCCATGAATGGCTCACGCGTGTGTATGATTGAATTAAAGAGAGAGAAATCTCAGGACTGATTTCTTTTATTCTATTTTTATCTTAATAGTGGACATCGGTTCCACTACCAAGATCCCTGTCGTGGGAAGACATTTTTCCCTGGTAATGATGAGTGCTTCGGGCTTAGGCCTTGACTCAGCTGCAAACAGCTGTCTCACCCAAGGACAGATTGTGGTGTAAAGCTCCAACTCTTTTGGGACATCACAAGATAACTTTGACACCCCAGAACTCTTTGAGGAATTGATTGAGACTCTGTGGGTCTACAAAAATTAGATCCTTCCTCTGAGCAATCCTACTTTCACACTGTCTTCTACTGATGTTGATCTCTAATCGCTGCACACCAACCTCTGGAAAACCCGGTCTCCTTGGTTGGCTTCAATTACTCAAAATCTTCTTCAAGAATCTAGTGCTTGCATTCTTTCTCATACCTACAAAGTTATAAGGCTTAAAATTTCTGCTTCCTGAGGACTCTCAGTATATGGGATTCTCTCAAGCCAAAGGCTGAAGTAGGACTTTCCTGACATTCTGTTCTAGGAAAGTTTGGAGAAGTGGGGGCCTGAGACCATAAAAGAGAAGGGGAATGGGGGGTTCTAAAGTCCTAGGAAAAGGAATACCAGGAATGAGGGCCTAATAACTGATCTGGGCCTTGTGCTTTTAAGGACAGCGCACTTATGGAATAGGAAAGAATTATTAATTATTATATGAGCTATAGATTCTAGAGAACCAGAGAAATAACCAGAAAATAAAAACTATGAAAAGTCTGTTTACCTAGAAAAGTGAATACTCATTCACTTATATGCACTTCATTTCATTTCATTTATTTATTCTCTTCATCATTCAATACAATGTAATTGAGAAATTACATAAAACCAGGCACTATGCCAGGCTATGCAGGATAAAGAGTTGAATTAAACCTGGCCCTTGCCCTAAAAAAACTCATATTTTTGCCTCATTATCCTACAATACAACACAAATATGTTTTATTATACACATGCCATATAAATTTTGTGTGTCCTAGCCAATTTTGTCTCATAGGAACAATCTATACTTAGAGAGAGTGAAGATTTATGTTACAGAATACTATAAAAATTCTGTTTCATTATTTTATGGTTATAGCTCAGAAGTTCTAGTTTCCTAGTAGCCTGTTCTGGTATTATGGCTACCTGCTTAAACTTTTATAATACAGAGTGAGAACAGTGGCTAAATACATTCCCAGTGGCTTTGGATAACAACTTTTGCAACTGGTTTGCCTGCAGAATTGAGCTGATTTATAACAGGCTTAAAACAATTAAATGCATAATACATACTAGCTGAATAATTGACTGTGCAAGAAATATTTTTCAGTAGATAATATTTTGTGGCTCAACTCAGAATTGTTTCTTTACACAAAATTAGGCATATGAATTACTGATTACTGTTTTATTTTTAGAGAAATTGTAGGCATCTGAGTAGATGCTAAAAAGCAGCTCCAGTAAGATATATAAGGTTGTATTGCTCAATTGAAGGAACTGTTTGTTGCAAAGCTGATTAGCCTTCTAACAAACATCAGTGTTCCTTTAAAGTGGCCAGTAATGTTAGGTAATGGGAGTCCCACCAAGAACTATATTACCTCTACCTCTTGCACATAAAGGAGTCATGTGACTAGTTTCTGCCAATGGAATGTTCATAAGCAAAAATGGTTAAGAGGCATGGGGACCCTTTGTAGCTTCTTTCTCCCCCAGTGAAAGCATCTAGCTAAAGACTCTGAGTCCAGGGGAGATCGCAGAAGAAATGGATGCAAGAGACTGACGCCCTGAAGCATTGTTTGAGAGAAAACTGTTCACTAATCAGAAACACTTGCTTAGGTTTAGAAAGAATCAGAAATCTTCTTCTATCTGTGTATTTATCTGTTACAGCAGCCAGCATTACCTTAACTCTGCTGCAGGCTTGTGTTTGAATGTTAACATGTCATATGGAAAGGTTGGGAAACATTTCTTAATGACAAATGGGGTCCAAGATAACAAGTCTATTAAAAGATATGCATGCCTTTAAATGATTGAATAGAATTTATTATAACATTTTTCCCAGTAGGGAAAAATAAATTTCTAAAAGAATAATAGCAATCATGGCAAGATTTTATCAGTACAGCCTAGAAGGATGAGCAAAAACAGTTCAATCTTCATTCTCTTAAAGATTAATATTTTATGGTATGAATTTGGATGCTTAAATGTGCATCAATATTCAACAAATGACCATCTGATGATATGTTCAGAGATTTTAATATGAATTGTGGGGTTCTGTCAAGAATTATTAAAGGAGAGAGAATCGCATTTATTCAATGTGATTAATAATTCTGGACCCTCTCATTTGGAAAAGAAAAGCAAGACAAATAGTTTATTGACATATACTATCCATTAGTTTTTAAAATGTAATAATAATATAAAATATTATGATGAATATGTATGCAAAAGTGCTTAGTTCTGGGTCAAGCAGATTCAAGCAAGGTGGCGAGCCTGCCTCAACCATATTGATGAGCAAAACACCTTGAGGAATAGAGAAGCAACAGGATGGATGGACTCTAAGTATTTAGATGACCTTGTACAATAGAGGCTTTTAATCACTCTAGAACCCTGCCTATCACTGAATTATTACATGAAAAAGGAATAAACTTACTTTCTTTGATTCAACTGTATTTTAGGAACTTTCTGTTACAGCAGCTTAACCTATGATTAAGTGTTATGGGTTGAACTGTGTCCCTGAAAATTCATATATCATAATCTCCTGTTCTTGTAAGTATACAGACATTGGATTAAGGCCTACCCTGAAGACCCCACGTTAACTTAATTACATTGTTTAAAGCCCTCTTCAAATACAGTCACGTTATGAGGTACTGGAAATTTGGACAGCAAAACACACAAGCACATAGGGAGGATATTGTGAAAACACAGGGAGAATGCTATTACAAGGAAAATCTCAGGCTACCAGAAGCTGAAAGAAAGGCATAGAACAGATTCTCCCTCACTGCCCTCGGAAGGAACCAACCCTGTTGGCACTTTGATTTTGAACTTCCAGAACTATAAGAAAACAAATTTCTGTTGATTAAGCCACTATTTCATGGAACTTTTTGATGACAGCTGTAGCAAATTAAAACATCCATTCCATACTAAGGTTAAATATTTTGAATTCTGAAATCGGTAAACAAACCCTGCTAGTTGACATTTAGATCAAGGGGAGTAAACTATGCCAGTCCTTCACTATTTTTTTTCCTTGATCTCCTTTTATCTGCCATTCACTAATGTAACCACTATTCTTTCAACCTACATTAATCGAGTGTCATCATCCATATCCCTTGTACTATGCTACGAAGATTGTGATTAATATCACTGAGCAGGGGATGCTAATCTCAGAGTTCAGTGTAATGTGATTCTTAGGGATATGTCAAACAATGACCTGAAACTGATTTATCTTCATGAATCACGTTGCTTATATCCTACCAGTCTACAGAAAATAAGTCCTAAAAATAATATCACCTTTAAATCAACATTGAGGAGCAAGAAGACCAAAAAGGCCAGATAGGTTGTATTAACTTAAATCACAAAATGAGGTAGATAGCAGTGGGGAAGGCCAATAGAAGATCCTTAGAAGCTGGTTATTATAGAGAGTTTGGTAAATTAAAGTGAAGAGAGAATGAAAAAATACTCTTAGTCAAATGACCCGAGTTTATAGTAATATGAAATATTTTTAATCTTCTCACAAATTGAACACTACATGCAGTGTCAATGTCAAGGAAACACGTTTGTGTTTAAATCTCTGCACATTCGAAGATTTCTACTAACATCTTGATATTAGAAAACTGAAATTGAAAGGAAATTTGGAAATAATTCTTAAGCAGCTTAATTTTTCACTTTCAAGTATTGTCATCAAAACAGAAATTTTTCTCTTCTCTTGCTCATCCAACAATTTCATACTGACAGCCTCTCATTATGGAAATTTACTATCACATTACTGCTTTACACACTTCAATACAAACATTGCTAAACTTAAATACATTCACAAGAAATATAGTCTCTAGTTAATGATTCATGTTTCTGGTTTGGAAAAAGAAATGTCTCTTACATATATTATACAGATGAGTGGCTTCCAAACTTTTTGTTAAAGTGCCCAAAGGGAATGCTTTATGATTATTGCCTGATAAAAATAGTGCTTTGGCATTTTTACTCCCCCTTCCCTACAAAAGAAAGAAAAAAAATGCTGCACTATTACATCATAACAGTTAATAGTATGTGTATTGGAATTTGGTAAACCAGAGTGTAAGTCTTGGATTTCCTGTTACTAGTTCTGTGGTTTATGTAAGTGGCTTACCTTCTTGCGCCATAGATGTCTTAGCTATAAAAATCTCTGAAGTTATTTGGAAAGATTCAATAAGACAATCCTTGGAAAGAGCTTAGATGGAAGGGAAATTAGATCATTGCTCAATCGTTGTTAGTTAAGGCTGTTGTAAGCATTACTTACTGAGTGCTACCAGGTGCTAGGTATTGGGTTATGAAGTGAGGACATAAAAATGAGGAATTCACACCTCTCTGGGCCCCTCACAAGCTGTGTTGTGAAATTTTTTAAAAAAGGGAGTGTATGTGAAAGTACTTTGAAAAAGAAAAAAAAACCTACATAAATGCAAGAATGATTTGTCAATACAGGTAATAGCCAGCCCTCAAACATAATTTAATGCCAAAAGGTAGGTCAGCCTCTCATTTTGGAATGGTATGGCTTTAATCTAAAGACAATGTTGCCAGTATTTTAATCTTAAATACTTTGAGCACCTATTCAGTAATTAACTTAACTATGCACTCATTCATACATCCCCCAAACATCTACAAGTATCCACTCTGTTCTGGGCACTCACGTCCCATCCTTTCTAGGATCCCAATGTTTTGTTTTGCAGCACATTGTCAGGCATTTCTTCCATTTTAAGGTCAGCTTATTCCTTACTTCTTGTTGGACCTTTTAGGAATATGATGCACTCTGAGCATAATGCTTTGTGTGGAACTTAACAAATGTCTTAAAATAATTGAGTGTCCCTAAACCAGAAAAGCATCAAATATAATGAAGAAGCCACCATGAAAATCAGTATCTGGCACAGCTTCGGCTGAGCTTGGGAAAACAAAATGTGAGAACCGAGATTTTGGCAGATGATAGTATTAAGAAGTACTGGAATTGCATTTAAAGATTTCGTGTGCTTGATGAGGCCTATCTTGCTAAAATTGGCTTGATTTACAGCCCAAGATAATGGTACTTTTATTGACTTCTATTGTCTCAAATGCTTAAAAAAATTTTATTTAATTGCTTTAATTCACTATTAATTGATTATCTTAATGCACTGCTAAAGAACAATTCTATCCATATTCTACAAGCATAAATAACATGACCATATTATCTTTCCAACTTGCTGACTGCACAATATTATGCAAATTTAAATTACAGTATAATCAAGTATAATGGTTTAGGAGCTGTTCCTACTATGAGAAAATAATTAGGAGGCAATTATATTATAGGTTGGTATTTTTGTCAAAATCTATTTAACTCGATAGTTTTATTTTATGTGATTTTATTTATTTATTTATTTTTAGAGACAGGGTCTTGCTCTATCGCCCAGGCTGCTGCAATGCAGTTGTGTGGTCATAGCTCATTGCAACCTCAAACTCCTGGGCTCAAGTGAGTGCCTCAGCCTCTCAAGTAGCTGGGACTTCAGGTGCATGCCATGACGCCTGGTTAATTTTTTTTTTTTTTTTTTTTAAGTAATGGCTGGTCTTGAACTCCTGGCCTCAAGTGACCCTTCCATCTCTGCCTCACAAAGCACTGGGATTATAGGGATGAGCCATTGTGCCTAATCTAATAATTTTACTTTTAAAAATAATAAAAGCAAACATCATGAGATAAAAATAGATTTTGTAATTTACTGTTTATTTTCAAAATGTGACTATAAATTAGATGTTTCCAGATGACCCTGAAAAAATAATAATATATTTTAATATTCGTGATTTTTAAAATTTAGACAGTACCAGTTTCCAAAATGCTCACTTATAAAATTCCTTATAAGAATATGAGAGAAAACTAGTACAGAATAAGAAAATGCATTGGAAGTCAATCACTTTTGTGCATTGTTTATAGGGTCAACTCTACTGATGGAGACTTTCCAAGAATCCATCTTACTGTGGGTAGTTCTAATTGTTCCAAGGTTCTTCCCTGTGCTGAGCAGAAACTTATTTAGCTATGTCTTCTATTCAGTTTTAGTTTTCGTTTTAGCACTAAAGAAAATAGTTCTGTTTTCCTTATCTCCGTAAGTCCTTTAGCCATGTGAGGACAGATACCTAGTCCCTGCTTTCTTTGTATTAGCCTACATACTTTAAATTTCACCAACTTTTCCTCAAAGAACATGGTTGTGAGTCATCATCTAGGTGACTGACTGTGAACATGGTCTACTTTGAGGTTTCTCAATCTTTTTTGTATGTCCCATCAACATAATGGCATCAAGCTCCATTTCCTATAGTTTTCATCACATTGCTGAAATGAAAGATTTTGTTGAACATTATTAAAATTTAAAATTGTATATTAAAATATAAGTTATTTGTTAAAATATTTAAAATATATTATTCTTTGGACATTTTAGCATATTTTAATGTGATATGATACAGAAACTTCTTTGGATATTTTAATATGTTCTCATCTGTCCCCTATTCTGCCGCTCTTCTTCTGGTGAACGAAGCCAAGAGTTGACCACGATGCTCCAACAGTGGTCTGATCAGCCGCAGACTGGGCAGAACTGATCACTATGTTCTGTTTTAGGCACCCAATTTTCCCCTTTTTTCCCTGGCTCTACTCATGTTCACATCATAATCATCTCTTACCTAAGTGACATCAACAGGCTCTTAACTGGTCATTCTGCTTCCTCTCATGCATCCTGACAATTTACCCTCCACTTATTATCTAAAAGGCTCTTGTAGAAACAGAAAGTATATCAAGTTATCACCTGCTCAAAGCATTCCAGAGACTTCCCATTATAATGAGAAAGAAATCCCGACTCCATGTCTTCTGTTGCCTACACAATCTCTTCTTCTGCTGTCTCCCCTCATACCATGCTCCCTTCACTCTTGATCCTCCGGCCACAGTCGTCTTCTTCCTATGTCTGGAGGATCAGGACAAGCACGTTCCACGCCACAGGGTGTTTGCACCACCTGTTCTGGAGTGGAATTCCTCTCCTTTTGCTGCATATTTGTATGGTTGGCCTCTTTTTGTCATTCTGGTCCTAGTTTATATGTCTCCTCCTAAAAGAGGCCTTTCTGGCCACCAAATATAAAGTAGCTTCTCTCATCAATTCCAATAATGGCACCCTCTTTTAATGTTGCAATAGCACTTGTCACCATTAAAATATCCGTATTTATTTATTGTCTGGTTTCCTAATGAGATAAGATCACAGAATAGCAGTAATTTTTTGGAACAATGTTTGGTATATAAGTATTGTTGATTGAAAGCATGCATGCCTGACTATAGTGTAGCAGTGTCATTGTGTACCTAGCAATTAAGATCTAAGAGTCTGAAGCTGGGTTTGAATTGCCCATCTGTATTTACTATGGTGAGTCTTGAAACAAGTTATTTAAACATTTTGTGCCTGAAGTTACATATCTAAAAAAAAATGAGGATAAAATGTTACTTTCTTATTAAGATTATTGTAAGGATTAAATACATAAATTACTTTTATAAATTCATTGATAAATACTATATAAATGTAACCACTAATAGTAATGCAGCCTAATTTTTAGTAGTTTTGGCAATCACAGTGTGACTAATAGATTCATATTACAGAATATTATACCTAAAGTATACCTAGGTATACTTATAGAATATTATAGAATATTGTACCTAAAGTATACCTAGGAATACTTATAAGGTATTCATATTATACCTAAAGTAAAATGTAGAATTTACTAAGTTTTTTTTTTTTTTTTAATGCGTGCTGCTATGAAGTCTCATCTCTTGCACTGTTGTCTTTTGGAAGTCAACTATAGGATATTATATTGGTCAGCTTTATTTTGTTACATTTAGTGCATCATTCTGATCTGTGGAAATGCTGAAGATTTCAATTTTGTTATTGTTTAAATGTTACTTTGGGTATTTGAACCCAGGGCTTCAATCTAACATTTTGAGGTATTCAAGTGACCTCAGTCTAGAGGACTCTGAGGATTCACGGGGCTGGTGTTGTCCTCTACCAGTTTCCTTTCACTTGCTTCCCAGCAGAGGCCTGTGAACAACTGTGCCTGGGTCTGTAAAACACATCCCAGAAATAGGAAAAGAACCAAGGCTAAGAGCAGAGGGAAAGAGGAAGACCACTGAAGCAACGTGGCCACCTTAGCTGACAAGGACCAGGATTATGAGAAGACATGGAAAACCAGAAACATGCATATAAAGCAACTTATTTTGTTTTTAACTTTTCATTTTTAAATAATTATAGATTTACAGGAAGTTGCAAAGAGAGTACAAAGAGATCTTGAGTACTCTTCACACATTTCTTCTTAATCATTGCATCTTATTTAGTACTTAACAGCAAAACATGTCTTTGATATTGGAATGATGTGTATGTTATATTATAACATGAGTAGATTGTGTTACCACAATTCAGGCACAGATATATTCTATCACCATAAAGATCTCTCCCATGATATGCTTTTATAAACACCGTATCCCCGTTATTTCTAACCCTAGGCAATTATGAACCTGGTGTCCATCTCTATAATTTTGTCATTTAGAGAATATTTTATAAATGGAATTACACCATATATGATCTTTCAAGATTGGGTTTTTCACCTCAACATAATGCCCTTGAGATCTAGCCTAACTGTTGTATCAATAGTTTGTTCTTTTTTTATTATTGAGTAGACTTCCCTGGTATGTATATACCACAGTTTGCTTAACCACTCATCTATTGAGGTACACTTTGGTCGTTTCTAGTTTTTGGCTATTAATTGTAAAGCTGCCATGAAAAATCACGCACAGGCATTTGTGTGGACATGGGTTTTTGTTTCTCTGAGATAAATGCTGGAGAGTAAAATTGCAGGCAGTGAATGGTTACTGTGTTTAATTTTAAAAGAAACTGTCGAATTAGTTTAACTAGTTTTTTGAGTGGCTACACTAGTTTACATTTTCACTGTCACTAGTTTTTACTTTGGTTGTTCTAAATAGGTTTGTGGTTATGTCTTATTGTTATCTTACTCTGTATTTCCCTTAGTGGCTGATAACTTTG
>CAUYMX010061685.1:0-26368 GCA_963573855.1 Lepilemur septentrionalis | reverse complement strand
TTAGGCCTGTCAATGGGTCACAAAGGACTCCAAGAAGGGAGGGGGGCACGATGAGGCATGTCTGACCTCCCTCCTGGCAGACAATTTTAGGATATTCCTTTGGCCACGAGGGGGTCCATTCAGTCAGCCGGTGGGGGGGGGGATCCTTAAAATTTTATTTTGTTTCACAATTGTAAATGGTCCATTCTACTCTGAATTTCTGAATATATAGAATCTGAAGTTATATCCATAATTTCACTTCTAATAATATAAAATTATGTGTTCTTACATAGTTCATTGGTCAGATTTTCTTAATATGTGACTATTTCATATTTCACTTTATTTTCACAAAAAATAAAAATTTTTTAATTTATTTTTTTTAAATTTTGGTGTAATTGACAAGTAATAATTCTATATATTTGTATGTATTTATGGTGTACAATATAATGTTTTGATATATTAAATGTGTAATATCATGAAAGAATTAAATCAAAGTGGCATTAGCTGTGGGAGGTCCTTAATTGTGGTGGGGGGTACTGTTCGGGTCCTCAGCAGTGCCTCTAGGTCCAGGGACAGGGGACTGGGACAGGCAGTGGTGGGGGCTGGGGCTGGCATTGTGCACACAATCTGGTGCAAGGGTGCAAGCGGGCACATCATTCGGGCAGGGGCTAACTGTGGGTAACACACAGTGGCAAGGGCCGGGGCCAAGGGCAAGGGCTGGGGTTTACTAAGAGTGTATGCATGGTGGTAGGGGTTGGTTTGTGCATGCACAGGGCTACAGAAATCAGGGCTGCTGATACGCAATGTGCAGGCACCAGCTGAGGGCCGGGAACAGGAGTCAGCCCAGCTGCATGTTTGTGTGTGTGCATCTGTGGGGTCCAAGCTGGCAACATGCATGCATGTGGCTACAGGATCCAGCTGCAGGCGCAAGCTTGGTGGTGGGGCAGGCCCATGAGAATCACTGCAGGCTAATCAATATATTTTGGTGATGGGACTGACAGCAAGTATACATGCAGTGCAGGGGTAGGGGCTGGTGATGGGGCACAGGTGACTGTGTGCCTGTGCACAGCGGCGTGGACCAGAGTTGTGGCTTGCAGGCATGGCTGCAGGGCCAGCTGCAGATGCAAGCCTGGCAGTGAGTGCTGGGCTACGAGAGTTGAAGCCAGCTGCTTGTGCAAGTGCCGCTGAGGGGGCTGGGCCCAGCGACATGTATGCAAGGCTACAGGGGTTAGCCAAGGCTGAGCACCCAGCAATGAGGGCAATTTGAGCCAGGACCCTTTGTGGCACCTGCACAGCAGCTGTGCTGGGTCCCTGGCTTGGGTATTTGTGGCAGCCACAGGTCCTGGAGTCCTCTGCAGAGCAAACTGCTTAGGTCTGCAATGGCAAACACTGAGGGATCCTTGGCAGTGAAAGGTGAAGGGACATGCAGAGCCTGCAAGGGCTGTTAAGGTCCACAGTGGAGAGCTCTGGGAGAGTCCTGTGCAAACACCACTGGGGACTTACACTGACAGCCGCCATCCTTCTTGTCCCAGCTATCTCCAGATTTCTCAGCTGTTCTGGTCTTCCCCGAAATGTGGGTGGGATGAAACTGAAGTTGAATGTTCAGGAAATGACGCAGAAGATGGGGAAGATGGTTGTTCATCCTACTCTCATTTTCCTTACAAGAATTCTTGAGCTGGGGGAGAAGGTTCCTTCTCTGTGGTGAGCAGTGCTGGCCCAAGGGATGATGCAGGCAGAATGGAACCGTGCGTCCCATCCTTGTGCAGTTATGCGCAGGTGTTCTCTCTATTGTAGTGCTGTAGCTTCTTAACTGGACTCCTGAGCTTGTCTAGAGATGTTTTCACTCGTGGATAGCTGTTCAGTTGTTCTTTTGAGGGAAAATGAAGGCTGGGATCTCCTCTGCCACCTTGCTACTGGTAGAATTCTTTAGTTTCTATACAATGAAATTTACTCTTTTTGTGTACAGTTCTTTGAGTTTTGACAAATGCATAGTCATGTAACAATGATCACTGTCTAGATTCAGAAAATTGCATAAGCCTCCAAAACGTTGGCCATTGGTACTCAACCTCTCCCTTTACTTCAGCCCATGGCACATTCTTATCCATAATCTTTTTTGTAGTTTGCCCTTCACAAAATGTTAGCTAAATGGAATCCTAAAATATATAGTGTTAATATTTTGAGCCTGGTGCTTGTGCTTGGGAAAATGTGTTTACGAGTCATCCATGTTGATTCACAGACAAATAATTTGTTCCTTTTTATTGCTGAGGAGTTCTCCATTTTACGGATTGCCAGTGTTTATTATCTACCCACCAGTTGTTCCCAATTTTTTGGTAATTATAAACATGGCTAGTATAAATATTCAGGTGCAGGTTTTTATATGAACATAAATTTTCATTTCTCATGGGCAAGCACCTCAGAATGTAATAGCCAAGTCTTATTCCAAATGTATGCTCCAATAAATGAATTAACTGCTTTTCACACTATCTGCAATGTTTTGCATTCTAACCAGAAATCTAATCTGTAAGTTTTAGTTTTTCCACATTCTTGTCAGCCGTTTGTATTTTCTGTTTTTAATTTTTTGTTTTATTCGTATGTATATTGATGGCTCATTGTGGTTTCAATTTCCATCTTCCTAATGACTAACGATGTTGAGAATTTTTCTGTGCTTATTTGTGAACTTTATGTCTTTTTGATGAAGTATTTGTTCAAAAATTTCACCCATATTTAATGAGATCATCTATGCTGTTATTACTGAAGTTTGAGAGTTCTTTAAATATTTTAGATATAAGAAATTTGTGAGATACATAATTTTTAAATATTATTCCCAATACTTGGTTTATTTTTCAGGATGTTTTAGAGAATAAAAGTTTTAATTTGGATGAAGTTCAATTTAGCAAAATATTCCCATATGTGTTACACCTTTGATAGTTTTACTAAGTACTTTTTAAAAACCAGATTCACAAATATTTTGTATATATTCTTTAGCTGAATGATAGTGTTAGGTTTTAACATTTAGGTCTATGATCTATTTTCAGTTCCTGTTACGTAGGATGTGAAGTACGTGTTTAAGTTCATTTTTTGCATACTAATGTCCAGCTTTTAGCAGCTGTTGTTGAAAAGATAGTCCCTTCTTCAATGAATTGTCTTTGCCTTTTTGTAAAAAATAACTTAACCATATATGTGTGGGTCCATTTCTTGACTCTATTTTGTTTCATTGATCTATACATCTGTTCATTCACCAAACTCATATTGTTTTGATTTCTGTAGCTTTACAGTAAGTCTTAAGATTAAGTAGTGGGAGTTATACATTTTTATTCTTTTTAAAAATTACTTTCTGTTGTTTTACCTTTCATGTAAATTTTAACATTCGTTTAGGAAGAACCTGTTTTTAAAAGCAAGTCTATAGTTATTTTTCTATTTTCTATTTTATGCTCTTTTCTATGTTATTTCCTTAAAAATCTCCCACACAGACATCCAGTGACCTAAATATTGATTCTATATAAACATTTAGCCAAAGCTGATTTTCTTTTTGTTTAATTTTTTTTATTTCAGCATACTATGGGCCTACCAATGTTGTTTAGGTTACGTATATTGCCCTCCCCGCACCCGAGTCAGAGCTTCAAGCATGTCCATCCCCCAGACGGTGCACACCACACCCATTAGGTATGAATATACCCATCCCCTCTTCCCCCTTCCCATCTGCCTGACACCCGATGAATGTTACTACTATATGTGCACTTAAGTGTTGATCAGTTAAAACCAATTTGATGATGAGTACATGTGGTGCTTATTTTTCCATTCTTGGGATACTTCACTTAATAGAATAGGTTCCAGCTCTATCTAGGGTAATACAAGAGATACTGTATCACCATTGTTTTTTGTGGCTGAGTAGAACTCCATGGTACACACAAACCACATTTTATTAATCCACTCATGGATTGATGGGCACTTGGGCTGTTTCCACATCTTTGCAATTGTGGATTGTGCTGCTATAAACATTCGAGTGCAGATGTCTTTTTTATAAAACATCTTTTGTTCTTTTGGGTAGATGCCCAGTAATTGAATTGCTGCATCAAGTGGTAGATCTACTTGTATCTCTTTAAGGTATCTCCACATTGTTTTCCACAGAGGTTGCACTAGTTTGCAGTCCCACCAGCAGTGTATGAGTGTTCCTATCTCTCCACATCCACGCCAACATTTATTGTTTTGGGGACTTTTTGATAAAGGCTATTCTCACTGAAGATAAGTGACATCTCATTGCAGTTTTGATTTGCATTTCCCTGATGATTACAGATGTTGAGCATTTTTTCATATGTTTATTGGCAGTAAATTCTCTTTATGTTTTTTTTTTCTTACATATGCAGACATTTTGCCTTCAATACAGGCACTGGAAGTACAGACAAGTCCAGACTTTGTCCTTAATACTTGCAGACAGGCTAACATATTCTCACACAAAGGTAAATTATGGATGAGACTCAGTTTTCTTTTCTGTCATCATAAGTCCAAGTCACTTGACATCCACACACCCCTGACTCCGTCTGTGTTTTCCTTTCTATGGATGTTTTTGTGCTTCTTTTTTTCATTATGGATATCGTAAGAAGATGAAGTATTAAATAAAATTAAGATTGTAGACTAAATCACTTTTTTTTCTATGATTGCATAGTTCTAAAATACTTGAGGCTGACAAATTGATGAAGTTCAATCTTTTGGGGGAGAGGGAGGGAGACAGAGACTGAAACAGACAAGGATTGAGACAGCAGGGAGGGGGCTGAATCAGGAGTTAAGAGTTTGGTCCAATGTATGAACACAGTTATTGCTAAGGTGCTGTCCAAGATCTCTGGCTTTTCACTGTTTTGGAAACCAAATATATAATTATGATCGTTAACATGAGATTATGTGTGGGCTTTATATTTCTAATTTTAAGATATGAAATCACATAAATAACTCTTTCTTCTTCAGAGGTTAAAGCCAGAAGTAATTACTTTTTGGTAGATTTTATGAATTGTCTATAAACATGCTAAAACACTTACATTTTAGTATATGACACTTTTACTCAGCTTTTAAACACCTCAATGAAAAGAAGAAGTAATCTAAACAATATGTGAATTGATGTGCTTAATGCAAGCTTGCTTACTGATCCCTTTAGCAAAATGTTAATGTTATAGTCATTATTTGCATCCCACAATTCTATGCAACCAAGATATTACAACTCTGAATTATGTTTGTATTTCTCATGTTGTAAATAAGCTAATACAGTGAGATGGGTCCATTCTCTGGGTAAAACTGACATATTGTGGGAAATGATCCTATATTTTTTTCCACAGCCAATTATATATAAATTGCTTTGCCTATTCATATAATTCATATAATATAATGCATGTGAAAATGTAGACAGAGCAATACATATCATGAGTTGTGGGAACATATTATGAGACAAATAATTTTGCGCAGAGGGTGAGAAGGATGGTGTTTTAATACACCTGGAGAGTGCAGGTAACATTTTAGCTGACCTTTTAAGAATAAGTAGAAGTTTTCCAGGCAGACCAGCACACCAGATAGAAATAATGAACACATGAGCATTGATAGCATGGTGGAAGAAGAACACAGGGTTTTCTGTAGATAAAGCATAGAACCTTGGGATTTGTGAGGAGGGTGTTTGGAAAGAATGAAGTACCCTTGTGCCCTGAGACACTTAGCTCCTCATGGAGTTCCAGGTCTTCTGTTCATCCCTGTGGCACCGCCCAAGAGCACCTCCCACCATCAGCACCCTCAAGGCCCCTTTCATGTCTTTGTTTCTCAGAGTGTAGATAATGGGGTTTAAAAGTGGAGTAACTATAGTATAGAAAAGAGAAACAAACTTCCCCTGATTTTTGGAGCTACTTTTGGCGGGTTGCAGGTACATGAAAATGATGGTCCCATAGAAAATGATGACGACCACCAGGTGGGAGGAACAAGTCCCAAAGGCCTTTTGGCGGCCTGCAGCTGATTTGATTCTTAGCACGGCTTGGGTTATAAAGCCATAGGAGACTAAGATGAGTGACATAGGGACAATTAGAAAGACTACACTGGCCACAAAGAGTTCTGCTTCGTTGAAAGTTGTGTCCACACAGGCCAGTTTGATGAGCACTGGCACCTCACAGAAAATGTGATCCAGTTTGCGATGACCACAAAGAGGCAGCTGCACAGTAAGGGAGCACTGAATTAGGGAGGTGACAAGGCCACTGAGCCATGCTGTGCTGGCCAGGGATGCACAGAGCCTAGGGCGCATGATGGCTGTGTAGTGCAGGGGCCGGCAGACGGCAGCATAGCGGTCATAAGCCATGACCGCCAGGAGAATACACTCAGATGACCCCAGCCCCATGGCCACGTAGAGCTGGGCCATGCATCCGCCGTAGCTCACGGTCTTGTCTTCCATGTTCATGGTAACCAGCAGCTGGGGGGCAACGCTGGTGGCAAAGCAGATGTCCACACAGGAGAGGTTGCTGAGGAAGAAGTACATTGGCATGTGGAGTTGGGAGTCCAGGTAAGACACCAATATGATAGCAGTGTTTCCCAAAAGGCTTAAGATGTAAAAGTGCAAAATGATGACAAAAAGGAACCTCTCTAGCTGGGGCTGATCTGAAAATCCCAGGAGAAGAAATCCCTCTTCAGAGCTATTGTTAGCTTCCTCCATTTTCCTGTCACTTTAGTTCATAAAGTCAGTAATGTTTGGAGGAAAGAAAGTAATGAGGTCAACATTGGTAATCCACAGTTGTACGATTACCTTCCTTATACATCCCTTTGCCCATGTCATAAAGACCTACAACACTTTTCTCAGCACACATCCACTGGCAGAAAATGCCAGTTTCATTTAATGAAATGAAAATGCCTATTTTCATTTAATAAGATCTCCTTCAAATAACAAAATCATTGTATTAATATTCACTTTTATTTGTATTTTTTCATTCTTTCTTTGCCTATTTTTATACTTTGCCCACTTTTACACTGATATATTTGTATTTTATAATGATCTATTTATGCAGTAAACAACTGACCTAGTGTTCTTTTTTATGCAAATATTTTATTTTATATTTATATAAATCTTGACCAATATTCAGAAGCTATTATCAAAGTAGTATTGTCTAATGTCAAATCAAAATAAGTTGCAGAATGTTTAAAAATGAAACCTGTGTATATTACTGCATATCTACAGTATTTGTTTAAGTGAAATTACTTGAGAAGCCAAATCAAAATTAGTGGGAAAGATAGGTAAAACAGAAGACTAAGAAAAATTACACGTATTTAGCCAATGGGTGTCAGGTGCCTAAGATTTGCTACAAGTGATTCTCCATAGAGAAAATGTAGATTCCAGTGAGATAAAGCAGGGTGTGAAGCACAAAGTGCAACCTGGGCTATCTCCAAACTCACAGGGAAGATGATGAGAAATTACTTACTGATATCATGTATGTTGTTTGGGTAACGGATACCTTACAAGCCCTGACTTGACCACTGTGCAATCCATGCTTGTAACAAAATCGCAGATGTACCCCCTAAATTTGTACAAATGAAGAAAATTTTGAAAAGTAAAAAGTTTTAAAACCAGAAAATGGAAGAACCAGATGTTCCGGTTGTGTGTATCTTCAGTAGCAAGAATGAAGAGAATCAAAGATTAAACTCACAGGCATCTTGCACTTAAGTTAAGATTGATTCCTTATAGCTTATAATGCTTTTGAATACACACACACACAAACACACACACACTTGTCACCATATAATTTCAGGGGATACTGCCTTATTTCTGCAAGTACATATAGATTTCTCCAAGGTCAGAAGCTGTGGAATTTAAAACTTTCTTTCTTTAAGGCAATGTAGACACAAAATTATATGAACACCCCCTTTGATGAAGAAATCACATAAAACAGTCTCTATTTGAGTTAGGATCACTTAAGGGAAAGAAAAAAATAATTTGGTCCTTAAAGCACTTTGCTCATTCCCTATGTTATTCATTACTAGTGTTGCTAATAAAGAAAGTTAAGAATGGACAACAGTTACAATTCAGAGCCTAAATAATGGATACCATATACTGAGAAAATAGTATGATCAAACCCATTTCCTATAAATTATGTAAATATGCACATATGCACTCATACATGTGAACATGTGTGTATTTGCCAATGTCTCCCTGTCACCCTCTGCACCACTGCTTTCTCCTAGTGGACATCATTTTCCACCTTGACCTCTGGGAGAGCCCTCTGATAATCCTTTGTAATCTTTACATCATTCATCTCATTGTTTGCAGAGGCAAACAGAACACAACTTTTCAAATATAAAAAGGGAGTTTTGTGCTGCAATAAACATTTCAGAGCAAGTGTCTTTTTGATAAAATGATTTATTTTTCTTTGGGTAGATACCCAGTAATGGGATTGTTGAATCTAATGGTAGGTCTACTTTTAGCTCTCTGGGGAATCTCCATACTGTTTTCTACAGGGTTTATACTAATTTGCAGTCCCACCAACAGTGTATAAGCTGTAGATATGAAATCAACTCATGAGTGGATAAATAAAATGTGGTATCTATACCATGGAGTACTGTACTCAGCCATAAAAAGGAAGGAAATAATGTCTTTCCATTCAGCAACTTGAATGGAACTGGAGATGATTTTCCTAAGTGAAATGTCTCAGGAGTGGAAAAACAATACCACATGCTCTCACCAAGTGGGAGCTAAATAGTGGGTGCATGCAGAAACAAAGAGATGTAAAGAACACTGGAAACTAAGAAGGGGAGAGGGTGGGAGGGGAGTGAGGAGTAAAAACTCACCTATGAGGAACAATGAACTCTCCTGATGACCGGCACACTGAAAGCCAAGACTTTAGTGTTATATAGAGTAGCCAAGTAACAAAACAATTGTACCCTCTTAACATGTAAAAATTTTTTTTAAAAGAAGAAGTTTTGGGTTCTGGTATAAACCTTTAGCTATTCTGCTAATCTTAATCTTTCTATTTGTATTCTTAAAATGTATACTAAACATTCAACACAATGAATAATTGAAGAAACCGCAAGTGATAATTTCAATGAAATCGGAAGAAAGAAGCCTCACCAACTACAGATCAGATGTAAGAAGAGAAGACACGGAGACTCATTCTGATGAGTGCAGAAAACCGAGATTTGGACCAGGAGACCCTTCAAGGAAGCAAAAGGGAATTCAAGTTTACTGGTGGTAGCAGCGCTCAAAAAGTATCAGGAAACACCTTCCTCTAGAAGGAGAGGGTCTCCTTCAAAGTGTGAAGTGCCCTGCAAAGCTCTGGTAAACAAGCAGGCAGGGAGTAATCAAAGTGTAAGTGCAGCAAAAGGTGTGGAATCAGCCTGGGGAGGAGGGGTGGAGCCAACAGGGAGCATTTTCTAAACTGCAGGTTCACCTGGCAGGCAGGTGAGGAGGTGGTCGGAAGTGGAGGGGAGAAGACAGCAGGAATGCTGGCAACAAAATAGCAGAGACTGAGACACCAGGAAGGACTCCTGGTGCCTGCAGCCCTATGCAATCCACCTGGGGATAACCGCAAAAGCAAATTACATCTTTATAATGTATGAAAATGCAGTTTCCTTCAGACAATACTATCGAAAAAAGACAACTAAAAATAAGGAGTCAACTTCTTAGCAGAATAAATACATTCACTTCCAAACTGTTGCCATAAAGCAAAACTAAATCATGACACACTATCCAGATTTGATTTACAAAGAAAACATCCTTAATAAATAAAATAAAATAAAATAAAGCAATAAAAAAGCAATAAATAAAATAAAATAAATAATATAAATAAATAAAATATTTACTTAATAAATTTATTTACTTAAATAAAATAAAGCAATTTTAGCAATGAGAAATCACCATGGGACAGAAATACAAGCAAGCAGAGAATTGATAACCTATCAAGAAGAGGCAGTTGTCAGACAACATAAAGATGTAAAATGGGAAATAACTGGAGTTAGGAGGGAATTTTAAGAAAATGATGGAAAATAAGCTGAATAATTGCTTCATGGTATTATGCAGCAACAAAATAATATTTAAAGTTGATAAATCAAATAGTAAAACATGAAGCATATTTAAAAATATAGTAAAAAACAGTAAAGAGAAATATTGATTAAATTTGAATGATAAAGGAAGAGAAGAAAAAGAAAGCTATTTTACTTTTACTTATGCTATTAGACCAATACATTTTGTGTAAATAGAAAGCTGACTATGGGTATTTTAGTCTTTATAAAATATTTTTACATTTTATGGAAGTATTGGCATAAAGATAATATGAGAAATATAAATATTTTATTGATGGAAAAAATTAAATAGTAGACCACTTAATGAAGGAATTTTTAAAATAAAGGGAGGAAGATAACATAGAATAAGATGTGAGAGAATACAATGAAATCTATTGGACACATCAGTAAACGTCGATGGGCTTGACACCCACAAAGTAAAAGGTGCTGTTCTCTGTGCACTGCGTTCTCTTTCCCTGCACACACCACACCCACTTCTTCAACTCAGGTAGGTCTCTTCTCTGCTATTTGATTATCAGAGGAGATTTCTACGACCAGTGAATATAAAATAGTGATATGTCCCTTATCCTATTTTATTTTTCTCTGTAAATTAATGATCCCCAGCATATTTTTACAATTATTATCTCTTCTACGCAATAGAATGTAAGATCCATTTTATCACTGATATCTCTTGAAAGCCTAACACAGTGCCAACCCTGAAGTAGATGCTCAAAAATAAATATTTCCTAGCTATATATGTATTTATTAATTTGGAGGGAGGAGAGGATTGGATCAAGAAAGAGTATTAAGGACCCAGAACACCTACTGCTAGGATGATAATGAAATGAGAGCATCCTGTTAGTGGTACATTTAAAATTAAACAATATCAATACTGAAAATACATGTAAGGTGTACTTGAAAAGAGATATAGTATGGGCACATTTACCCGTGATTGCTCAGAAATTTAATTTTCCAGGTAAATTAATTTCTCAGGTCATTAAAGCTTATTTTTAATTTCTTATTTTAGATAAACTTTTAAATTATATATTATATATGCATCTATATATTATAAAAAGTGATTGAAAGTAGTTTGTCCATGTTATATTAAAGCATTATAGTTATGAATATGATGTTAGTGTTGTTAGTGCACTTTCTTCTCTTTCTACCTCTTATCATTCATAAGAGAAATCAGTATGAACAGAATTTAAACACAATTGTTCCATCCCCAACTCCCCAAAGTCTCTCTCTCTCTCTTTCTCTTACACACACAGACACACACACACACACACACACACACAATTTTTCTTAAGCTTGAGAAAAAAGAGAATTAATGGAAGATGAAGATCATCAATTTATTATTGCCACTCTTAATGTTTGAAAAATTCCAAAGTACTAAGGTATGGCTTATATGAAATTCTATGCCACTTCTTTTGAATACATGGACATATATGTTTATACAAGTTTTATTGTGTATATATACCTCTGTTTTGATACAGTTATTTTACTTCATGACCTCATTTTCTGCTGTCATTCAGATAAGAATATTTTCAATTTTGATTTAAATAGAATTCTCAGATATACACACTCTGATTTATACCCATTTATGTTTTGTATGACATCAAGTCCATGTAATTTGCTCTGGGCGAGATTTTAATAACTGAACTTAACAATAATTCTTCTACTTCCCAATGTTCCTGAGCATTTCATTTCCCTTTCTCATCATTCAAGAACTGCTAGAGCTCCTTGAGCTTGATATTCTTTTTCTGGAGCTCAATGAAAAGCTCTACTGAATGGTAATTAATGATCCAAGAATGGATGGAAGAATACTAGGATGCCAGGGGTCTTTCTGTCTCTGTGAATCTTAAAGTCTATAGATTGATGGAGACTGTATTGTCTGAAGCCAGTTAGCTTCATGGGTTAGCATCTGGTCCAAGGAGGTGAACATAATGACCGACTCAGAAAAGAAACAAGTTTTCTGATGCCAATATGTCACATGTTTATTCACTTGATCTACTGCCCAATAAGTATAAAGTTTCAGTTATGCAGGACGAATAAGTCCTAGAGATCTTCTGTACAACATTATGCCTATAGCTGATAAAACTTCACTGTGCACTTAAAAATTTGTTAAGAGGATAGCTCTCATGTTAGATGTTCTTACCACAATCAATCAGTCAATTCCATTATGAGCCAAACTCTGAATTCAGCCCTGGAGATACTATGATAAGCAAGTTTATACATGGCAAAAGACCCCCGTGAAGCTTAAAATATTTTACTAAAATAAGTAATCATCTGAACAAAAGTCAAAGCCTTCTTTATAGTGTGATATGAATAGGCACAAACAGAGTGGTTTTAACATTCTGTTTCTTTCTCTGGCTTTTAGAGAGCATTTATAACCAGTAAAATTCATCAATGAGAATGAAATCATATTAATGTTTGCCAAAAACTACTCTTTAAAATAAGGGATAAGTTTGGTCCAAGCTACTTGGCATGATCTTACCTTGTCAGATGATCTATTTGAAATTGGAAAAGGCATTTCATTTCAATCCTTTGTAAACACACATAATCATGAACACACACTTACCTGGATTAGAGATGGGTCAAATTTAGGGACATGTTTAATGTACACTATAATTTTTGGTTGTAATTAATCAGCAAGTTTACATCCATATGCTCATCCAAGTTACTTTTCTCACAAAAATTTTAAAAATGTGGACATTTCTATATGCAGGATTTGTGATTCATGCTTTGATCACATTATAATTCACGGGTAATACTTGAGAATATCTGACATTGCAGGTGATCACAGCTTCTTGGAGAGTCCTTTCTGATCTAGTATTTTTTGTGTGATTCCAGTGATAAATCTCAGATAACATAAATAGCAAACATCTAAAACACTGAGAAAGCAGTATAAAACTTATAATTAGAGGAGAAAGTGGAGCAGAAGCCCCACTAGTGATACACAGGAGCTAGGGCACGTGGCCTGCTTTTTCTGTATTGTTCCATATTTAGGGGGAAGAAAAGTAAAACCCACAGAGTGACCATATGCTACACAGAGTGAATCTAAAATAATGAGCAGTTCTGAGAGGGAATGAAGAATAGCGATTCCCTGTAGGGATAAAGGACCTCAATTTAGAGTACAGCTCATTTATACTTGTCACACCACAGGGACTACAATCCCAACTCACCAATTAAACTTTGAGAGAGTCAATGGAGATTTATGGTCCAGGGATCTCTCCTTCTGGGGGAAAAAAGGCCTTACCATCCAATGGATCAAATACTCACAACAGAAATCTAATGAACAGAAAATATACAATTACATTTACAAATCTGGGCTTATTTTTTAATGTTTAATTAAAAATATATTTATTAATCACTTCAAAAAATTTTGAGATTAGAAATTAGAAGTGGATTTTGATTTATTAAATAAGTTGAAAGAATAAAATATAAACAAAAATGACATCTGGAAGCAAAAAGAAGAATAACATTCCAAAGAAAGGAAAAAATTCAAGGAAATTAAAAAGAATATTGACTCAGAATTTATAAATAAAAGTTATTTTATTTGACACTATGATAAAATTTGATTACTTTCTCCAAGGAGATGAAATGACTTTCGAAGTCTTTTTAAATCAAATACCAATATATCTTTATGGAACTACCGTGTCACTGTTACTACTTCTGTGAAGATGATACATAATATAAATAACCAAATGGGTGCAATCCTCCTTGAAATCACAGAGTTATTGAGCCAGGGATCACCTAGGTTAAGATCTTTGCTTTATATTTGAGGAACTGGAGCTTCAGAAGCTTCACGAGTTACCAAAGTCCTGCCTCACGCAGAGCGACATCAGAGCCCAAACTTCATTTCAGGATCCTGATCTGTGTGTCTGCATCATAGAGCCCTAAAGAGACAGGAAGCCTAATGCACTGTGAGCAGCACAGCTATGACAAAAAGTGCTGGCATGATGAAATACCCGAGTTTAAGTGACAAGATAAGTATGTCTTCATTAAATGAGATCAAGATCAAGGGCAAGATTGTCTTGTTCATTGGATTTAATCCAAAATAGATCTTCACCTTAACTCCAAATTTTCGTTAACAAAGATGAAGCTTTAATCCTACAATATGAGTTAAGTAATAATATATAAATATGTTTGACCAAGATTATACATCCATGTGTTGTCTTTTTAACAAATTACCAATAGTAATAAATGGTGAACAATAAATACTGCTTCAGTGATAGGTTCCAAATCTAAATGTGGTCAAGTGAAGATTGTTTTTACATTGTTGTTCTTGTTGCTGTTTTTTGAGTATCCAACATTGCCAAGTAAAGAGGGAATGGTCAACAAACTGACCTCGCATTCATAGAACTTACCACTTCATAAGTAACCTCGTATTACTTGGGTAATCCCATAGTTTGTTAATATCATTTTTGATGGATTTTAAAAAGGCATGTACAGCTATAGTGACAAATAATAAGACCAGACACATTTTTAGTACAAGGAAAAGTTTGCTTTAGGAAATGATATTTAAGATGGATAAAGATGATTAATAGAATTATCCAGTGAGGGAAGAGACCATAGTGGTCATGAGTCAACGTATACTAAGAACATATGGGTTTTGAACTGTTAAAGAAATGTCAAAGCAAGGGAAATTTTACACAGAAAACATGCAAGCAAGGCATATGCAATTTCAAAATTTCTTCCATGTGGCTGCTGTTTTCTACATAATCAGAAAATGAAGATTAACCAAAAAAAAAGGAAAAAATTCAAAATTAACTTGCCCATCTTTTATCTAAAGCAATTATAGGATTATTGTATTAATACATAATAATACACTTAATAACTCTTCACTTTGTTGGATATAGTCATAGTCTTGTGAAATGCTCTGGCCCATGAAACATGGGCAAGGTTGAGATGGAGCCTTTAAGTAAGAGAACTGAAATCCATCATTTGTTCACTGGGTTCTTTTCTTCTCTTTCCCTATTCCAATATTCCCTTTCAGTATTCCAAAGAGAAGCTAGTTCTAAAATATAGAGCCATAGTCAACTTACAGTGGCTCTGTAGTATGAGTAACAAATAAACTTTTGCTTTTATAAAGTACAAAGATTTTAATACCACATTCTTTCCACATATCATAGCCAAGACTATACATTTGATCATGTCCTTGACTCAGACTCTACCACAAGGTGAGTTGTTGCTCCACATCATAGACCGTTTGGCAATTTATAGTTTCAGGAAAACAAAAGAATCAATGAAAAAAATACAGCTCTCTTATTGATCGTACAGCTTGTCCTCTGTGTCTGTGGGTTCTGCATTTGTGAATTCAACCAAGAGTGGATTGAAAATATTTGGGGAAAATGGAGAGTTGCATCCATTAGTGAACATGTACAGACTTTTTTTCTTGCCATTATTTTCTAAACAATATGTTATAAAAACTATTTACATGGCATTTGCATTATGTTAGATATAAGTAATTTTGAGACGATTCAAAGCATATGGAAGGATTGTGTAGGTTACCTTCAAATCTACACATTTTATATACGGGACTTGAGAATCTATGGATTTGGTGTCTGTGAGTACCATGAGTACCAAGGGATGACTGCATATGCACCTGCAGTTTCTGCCACTGGTGTTACTCTTGCAAATGTATTTGACTTCAATTTTATTATATACCATTCTATCCCCCAAATACTCCATTCTAGTATAACTCAACTTAAGCTATTATGTTCCAATCTGTTAAACCACCCTGGAGCATAATCTTACAGAGTTACTTACACTTATATTTGTGGACGAGGAAAAATGCAATGTTTTAAATAAAATATGAAATTTAAAATGCTATGGCACCCAAGAGAATTATAACGAAATGCTACTGAAATACAGAAAAAGACACAATTAATTGTATAGGAGATTCCTTGTCAAGAAATAGCGTATCCAAGAGCTATAGATAATTGTCCATGCATATTACCTTGAAAGACTAACCCATCACAATGCAACTGATTTATATCATTAGACTTCTCTTATCTAATTGTCTGGCAGATATTTAAAATTTGTAAGGCAGGTCTCTAAAGAATCAGGGATTGGAGAAATAAGAGAAAAAGTAAAGATTTTAAAAACCCTAAACATATGTTGGAACATTTTTGGAAGTAAAACTTTGCATAGGAGTGCTGAAAATCTAATTGTAGTACATGCAAAGAAGACATGGACAAGCCCTTAGAAAACAGTACAAATAGCATTTGAAGTGGTACAGGCGTGGGAGTTGAGAGAGAGACAATAAATTACCCAGTGCTTTACGGAGGGATATAAGGATCTTGGCACTTAATTTTTCTGACTAAGTGTGGCAAGGAACAGACGAGGGACACAATCATTTTATCCCTGTTTGAAAAGGCTCACTGTGAAAAGGGGGCTGAAAACATGCTACAGGAAGGTGAAAGAGAAATTAGAAAGAATTCAATAATCTACGTAAAAATTCACCATTTCTTGGCCAATGATGGAAACACCAAAAATAATAAGAAGGGATCAAATTTTGGTACATTTTATTGATCCAACAAGTTTTGCTAATGGGTGGGATTTGAAAGAAAGTGAGAAGTGAAAAATAACTTCAGCCTTTTTCTGCCTTTGAATTCTCTGAAATAAAACTGTAGGAGAAACAAAGAGTATTTAGAGGGGATAATGAAAGATGGAGAAAGCAGGAGATTGTTTTGCTCTACTTAGTTTGAGAAACCATTTAGACATCAGGTACGTAGCTGTTTGCATAAGACATGTTCAGGGATAGCATCTGGATTAGAAATATTTACATCTGGAAATTACTGTCCTATGAAAAGTAGGTGAAACAATGAGAGTAGATCATTAGAGGGAGAAAACATGACGGCACAGAGAGAGAAAGGAAGATTGCTGAAGTGAGGTCTTTGTTGAGATCAGGGCAGAATCTACTGCACAGAGGTAAAGTTGAGGCTCTAATAGAAACAGGGAGCTTCTTTATGGTCGTAAGAGAAAATATAAAGTACATGGGCACAGACACAAATATGTGGGTACGGGAAAATCTTCATGAAGTTCTCTTTGTAGTGAACTTCACACATTTCTTGGAGATTATAAGAATAAAGGCCTACATCTCAGAAAGAAGATAGGCATTTAAGTGTTTCGGAGGTTTAAGTGGAGAGACATCAGTATTAAATAAGTCACTTAAGAGAGTGAAAGGGGCGGTGGACCTGGGGAACGCATGATGACTCCCGGGCACAGGAATCTGGGTTGTGGACACTTAGGGTTGTTTCCACGTCTTCGCTATTGTGAATACTGCTGCAATAAACAGATGAGTACAGATACCTGTTTGAGATATTGATGTTGATTTTTTTGCCCAAAGGGGAGATTGCTAGATCATATTGTAGTTTTAATTGTTTGAGAAACCCCCATGCTGTTTTCTGTAATGGCTGTATCAGCGTACATTTGACCAACGGCGTACAAGGCTCCCTTTTTCCACATCCAACGCTGTTATCTCTTGTCTTTGTGGATACATTTGTAAGGTGATATCTCACGGCAGTTTCCTGATGTTAGTGATGTTGAGCATGTTTTCACGTAAAAGCTAGCCATTTGTATGCAGACTCTAGAAAAAGTTTATTCAGATTTTTTCCCATTTTAAATTATTTTTGCTACTGACTTGTATGTGTCCTCACGTATTTTGGATATTGACTTCTTATTAGATATGTTGCAAATATTTTTTCCAATGTGTAGGTTTTCTTTTTATTTCATTGGTTGTTTCCTTTGCTATATAGAAGCATTTTAGTTTGATGTAGTCCTACTTATTTATTCTTGCTTTTGTTTCTTGTGCTTTTGGTGTCATATCCATAAAAATCGTTGCCAAGATTAACAGCAAAGAGCTTTTCCTTATGCTTTCTTCTAGGAATTTTATGGTATCAAGTCTAACATTTAAGTTCTTACTCCATTTTAAGTTAATATTTGTGAATGGTGTAAAGCAGGGATCTGATTTCATTCTTTTGCTTACGGATATCCAATTTTGCCAGCACCATTTGTTGAAGGGAATATCCTTTCCCTTGTTGTGTATTCTTGGCACTCTAGTCAAATTTTAGTTGACATATATGTGTGGGTTTATTTCTGGACTCTTGATTCTTTTCCGTTGGTCTATGTGACTGTTTTTATGCAAGTACCATTACTGCTTTTATTAGCTTTGTAATATAATTTGAAATCACAGAGTGTTATGCCCTCAACTTTGTTCTTTTTTCTCAACTTCATTGGCTAATTGGTGTCCTTTGTTTTTTCAAATAAATTTTAGAATTGTTATTGTCAATTTCTGTAAAAAATGCTACTGAAATTGTGTATGTATTGCATTGAATCTATAGGTCACTTTGGGTAGTATGGGCATCATAACAATATTAATTATTCTGATATATAACCATGGGATAACTTTCCAATTATTTGTGTCTTCTTCAATTCTGTTCATCAATGTCTTACAGTTTCTGTATACAGATCTTTCACCCCCTTGATTAAATTTATTCCTAAATATCTTGTTTTTGATGCTATTGTAAACAGGATTGTTTTCTTGATTTCTCCTCCACATAGTTCCTTGTTACTGCATAGAAACACAGGTAAATTTTGCATATTAATTTTGTTTCCTGAAACTTTACTGAATTCATTTATTATTTCTAACAAATTTTCGATGTATAGTCTTTAGAGTTTTCTATGTATAATATCATGTCATCTGTAAATGGACACAATTTTGCTACTTTGTTTTCAGTTTGAATGCATTTTATTTCTTTCTCTTGTCTCATTGTTCTGATTAGGGCGACCAGTACAGTGGTGAGTAGAAGTGGTGAGTGTGGGACTCTTGTTTTGTCCTTGATCTTAGAGGAAAAGCTTTTCACTTTTCACTGTTAACTATGATGTTAGCTATGGGCTTATCATCATATATGGCCTTTATTATATTTGGGTATTCATTTTATACCCAATTTATTGAGAGCTTTTTAATCATTAAACAGCTGATGAATCTTCTCAAATACTTTATCTGTACATATTTAGGTGATCAAATAACATTTATGTTTCATTCTGCTAGTGTGAAGTATCAGAATTATTGATTTGCATTACATTGCAGGAATAAATCTCAATCATAATATACGATCTTTTAAAGATATTATTGAATTCAGATTGCTAGCATTTTGTTGAGAATTTTTATGTCTATGATTATCAGTGGTATTGGCCTGTAATTTTTTTTTTCCTTGTAGTGACCTTGTCTGACTTTGGTACCAGGGTAATACTGGCATCATAAAATCAATTTGAAAGCACACTTTCTTCCTCAATTTTTGGGAAGAATTTGAGAGTAGTATTAATCTGTCAATGTATTTGGTAGAATTCACCAGTGAAGCCATAAGGTTCTGGGCCTTTTTTTGTTGGGAAGTTTAAAAAAAATTATTAATATTATTATTGCTGATTCAATATCTTTACTAGTTATTAGTTTGTTCTGATTTTGTATTTCTTTGGGATGTATATGTCTAAGAATTTATTCATTTCTTCTAAGTTATTCAATTTGTTGACATATAATTGTTCATAGTAGTCTCTTACAACCCTTTGTATTTAAGTGGTATCAACTCTAATTTCTCTTCTTTCATTTGGAGTTTTATTTCAGTTATTTCCATTATTTTTCTTGGTTAGTCTAGCTCAAGTTTGCAAATTTTTCCCATCTTTTCATATAACCAACTCTTTGTTTCATTGATCTTTTCTATTGTCTTTATTGTCTCTATTTCTTTCATTCTGTTCTAACCTTTATAATTTCCTTCCTGCTTCTAACTATTTTTTCTTTTTTTTGAGATAGAGTCTCACTGTGTTGCCCAAGCTAGAGTGCCATGGCATCAGCCTAGCTCACAGCAACCTCAAACTCCTGGGCTCAAGCGATCCTTCTGCCTCAGCCTCCCAAGTAGCTGGGACTACAGGCATGTGCCACCATGCCAGGCTAATATTTTCTATATATATGTTTAGTTGTCCAGCTAATTTCTTTCTATTTTGTTAGTAGAGACAGGGTCTCACTTTTGCTCAGGCTGGTCTCGAACTCCTCAACTCAAACAATCCTCCCACTTCGGCCTTCCAGATTGCTAGGACTACAGGTGTGAGCCACCAGGCCTGGCCTCTGCTTCTAACTTCTGGCTTAGTTTGTTCTTCCTTTCTAATTTCTGGAGTGTAAAGTTAGGTTTTTTATTTGGTTTTTTTTTTTATATAGTTGTTAATTTCTTAAAATTTTCCTTAGAACTGCTTTTGCTGCGTTTCATAAGTTTTGGTATGTTACATATCTATTTTTGCTTGTCTCAATATATTTTTAAATTTCCCTTTCGATTACTTTTTTGATATGTTGGTTCTTTACAAGTATATTGTTTGTTTTCCACATCTCTGTGAGTTTTCCAATTTCCCTACTGTTATTTATTTCTAGTTTGATGCCATTGTGGTCAAAAAGCTAATTGGTATGATTTCAAACTTCTAGAATTTGTTAAGAATTGCTTTGCAGCCTACTGTATAATGTATTCTAGAGAATGTTCCATGTGTGTTTAAGAAGACTATATATAACTCTTCTGTTGAATGCAACCTTCCTTATATGTCTGTATGGCCATTTGGTCCAGACTGTCATTCAAATCTGTCTACTTACAGGTTTTCTGTCTAGATAATCTATCCATTGTTGAGGTGCAGTATTATAATTTCCTACCATTTTCATATCATTGTTTATTTCTTCTTTCAACAGAAAATTTACAGGCCAGGAGAGGGTGTGATGCAAAACATTGAATGAAAAAAAAATTACAACTCCTAGCTAAAAATACTATACCCAACAAAACTGTCCCTCAGAAATGAAGGTAAGATAAAGACTTTCCCATAAAAACAAAAATTGAGAGAGTTCATCACCACTAGACCTGCTTTACAGGAAATACTAAAAGGAATTCTTGAAGCTTAAATGAAAGGATACTAATTAACAATGCAAAAACATATAAATGTATAAAACTGACTGGTAAAGGCAAATGTATAATCAAAGATAGTCAAAAGATAGATTCTCTAGGTTTCCCAATGTTGGCTCACAAATATTTACAATTATGATATCTCACTGATGAATCTACCCCTTTATCATTGTATAATGATTTTCCTTGTCTCTTGTGATAGTTTTTGACTTAAAGTGTATTTTATCTGGTATAAGTACAGCCACCCCTGCTCTATTTCAGTTATCATTTTCATGAAATATCTTTTTCCCTCTCTTCTCTTCTCTTCTCTATGACCTATGTGTCTCTTTAAAATTAAAGCAAGTCTCTTATAGTCATGAAGCTATTGGATGTTATTTTGTTGTTGGTTTGTTTATTCATTTGATTGTGTGTGTATATGTGTGTGTGTGTGTGTGTGTGTATCCATTCAGCTGCTCTGTGTCTTTTGATTGGAGTATGTAATGCTTTTACACTTAAAATAATTACATATGGATAAGGAATTACTATTGCCATTTTGTTAATTATTTCCTAACTGGTTTTTGTTTTCTCCTTTTTTCACCTTTCTTCTTCTCCTGATGTCTTTTATGATGATATGTTTTGATTCCTTTCTCTCAATATTTTGTGTATCTTTTGTGGTTACCATGATGCTAACATAAATATAGTTATAACATTTTGTATTAAGCTAATAGCTGCTCAACTTCATTCACATACAAAAACTCTGTAATGTTACTTCTTACCTTGCTCACATTTTAGGTTATTAATGCTATAATTTAATATTGTGTTTCCAATTACAAATTGTTGTGGTTATAACGTTTAATACATTTTTAAAAAATTTTATACCATTACTTGTGGCAGTCTCATCCATTCCCTTCCCCCCAGCTCACCAAGACAGACTCACACTTGGAAGTTCAGGAGAAAGGTGAAAAGTCGCTTCCCGTGTATGACTAGCTTGAATATGTGGGGCCCTGGAATTAAGTAAAAGGGGTTAGAGTGAAGTCCACATACAGCTGGTTGATTTTGATCGTCTAATAAGACCAGAACACAGGGGCTTGCCCTTGGCACCCAGACTGTGCCCAACTTACATGCCTGTGGTTTGGGAAGGAAAATCTTGACCATAGTCCTTAGCAATTGCACCAATTGACTTCCTCCACCAGAAGATCCTCTTCAAGAGAGATGAAAGATCTCTGAATAGCATCTTAACAGCTCAACCCTAGCTACAGATCAAGCAACCTCTGAAGTATTCTCTCTTAGGCTCAGTGATAACTGGTGCTCCTCTTACCCCACCTAAAGTACTAACAAGACTTTAGGAACCTTTGGGAGTGGCAAGACATTCCCCAAAGACTGAGATATCTGTATATCCTATTTGGAGGGTAAAGCACATTAGAAAGGTTTTGGAATACCTTGGTACCTGACTCCTCCTCACAAACCACAAGTAACAAAAGACAGAGTAAATGCATAACCCAACATAGTGCCTCCCACCTCAATCTGGTGGCTGATAGTGGACTCGCACTCACAAGAGTGATCTAACTCCTGGGTGTCTAAGCAAGGGGGCCAAACTCACTAAACTCTGTAAGCAGAAGGTGAAGGCATCAAGCCAAAGATAACCCAACAGGCTCAAACTCCTCTAAGAAAATATAGGACTAGAACACATCTCACCAGCTCTGACAAGGATTTCTCCTCTGAAATCCCAGATTTTAGTTCATAATCCAGTCCCAGCACTTGTTGTCCTTGAAAAAGTACCCAGATGAGAAAGAACCAGCAAAAGATCACAGGAAACATGAAGGATCAGAGAGAAAAGTCACCTCCAAAAGAAAATACTCGATCATCAACAACTGACATCAACTTACATGATAAATTAAACTGACAGGCTGAATTCTGAAGATGAATTATTAGAAAACTCAATGGAATTGAAGAGAAAATTGATTCCCAACATAGAGAAACCACAAGAATGATTCAAGAAATGAATGAAAAATTCTCCAAAGAAATTGAAATAATACATAAAAACCAAACAGAAATACTGGCGATTAAGGAAACATTTGAGGAACTCCAGAATACAGTGAAAAGTCTTAAGAACAGGATGGATTATGCAGAGGAGAGAATTTCAGAGCTTGAAGATTATGCCTATGTGCTAAACAAATCAGAGGAAGAAAGGGAAGACAGAAACAAAAAACAAGACCAAAGCTTAAAACAAGTGTGGGATTGTGTAAAAAATACAAATCTCAGGTTGATAGGGATACCAGAGGGGGAAGAGGAACATTGAAAAGGACTGGAAAACTTATTTCATGGAATAAAGCAGGAAAATATCTTGGACCTGGCTAGAAATCTTGATATTCAGGTATAAGAAGCACACAGAACTCCTGGGAGACTCAACGTGAAAAGGTAATCACTTTGTCACGTGGTTATTAGGCTGACAAAAGTAAATGCAAAAGAAGCAATCCTCCGTGCAGCCAGACAAAAAGAATAAATAAGCTACAAAGGAAAGCCTATCAGACTAACTGCAGACTTCTCAACCAAAACCCTACAAGCCAGAAAGGATTGGGTGCCTATCCTTAATCTTCTAAAAGAGAATAAAGCCCAACCTAGAATTCTTTATCTGGCAAAATTAAGTTTCGTCTATGAGGGAGAAATAAAGTCCTTCTCAGACAAGCATTCTCTGAAGGAATTCACAAAGACCAGACCAGCCCTACAGGAAGTACTCGGACCTGCCTTTGACACCAAACAGGGCAATAAGCACTCTCCAAAGTAAAACCTTCAAAGAATTAAAGGCTAGAACTTGAACTGAAGGATGGCATAAGGAGTAAAACAAAGAAACTGGACTTTACCCAACAATATGAATGGAAATCTTCCTCAAATTTCAATCCTTTCAATTAACGTTAATGCTATAAACTGTCCACTGAAGAGAAATGGACTGGAAGAGTGGGAAAAAAACACAAGCCCAGTATCTCCTGTATACAGGAAACACATCTAACCCACAAAGATGCCTTCTGGCTGAAGGTCAAGGAATGGAAAACTAATATCGAGGCAAAGGGAAGTCAAAAGAAAGCAGGAGTAGCTATACTATTTGTAGATAACATAAACTTTACAACAACAAACGTAAAAAAGGATAAAGAAGGCCACTTTATAATGGTGAAATGCACCCAATGCAGGAGCACTTAATTACATACAGAAAACCTTGTCTGACCTTAATAGCATGTTAAACAATACTGCCATAGTAGCAGGGGACTTCAACACTCCACTGAATGAACTGGATAGATTCTCTGAACAGAAAATAAGCAAAGAAGTAATGGACTTAAACAGAGCTCTTAAACAAAAAGATCTAACAGATCTCTACAGAACATTCCACCCAAATAAAGTTCAATTTACATTCTACTCAGTATCTCATGGAACCTTCTCTAAAATTGACCACATACTAGGCCACAAATCAGACCTCAACAAATTCAAAAACATAGAAATTATACCGTGTGTCTTCTCTGACCATAGAGGTATAAAATCAGAGCTCAATTCCTATAGAAACTCTGACCACTTCACAAATTCATGGAAACTAAACTACCTATTATTAAAAAATTCTTGGGTCAAGGAGGAAATTCAGGGAGAAATCAAGAGTTTCTTCAAACTAAATGATAAAGGAGACACAAGTTACCAAAACCTGTGGGATACAGCACAAGCATATCAAAGAGGAAAACTAATAGCAACAAGCACTCACGTCCAAAAAACAGAAAGCTTAGTTATTAACAACCTAATGAATAGACTCAAGGAATTGGAAAAAGAAGAGCAAACCAATTCCAATCCTAGTAGAAGAAAAGAAATAACTAAGATCAAAGAAGAACTAAATGAAATTGAGAACAAAAGAATTATCCAGAAGATCAACAAAACCAGAAGCTGGTTTTTTGAAAAGATAAACAAAATTGATAGCCCTCTGGCTAGATTGACAAGAACTCAAAGGGAAAGGACTCTAATAAACTCAATTAGAAATGAGAAAGGAGAGATCACAACAGACACCACAGAAATGCAAAACATTATTTTTGATTACTATAAAAAATTATATGCCCAAAAACTACATAACAAGGAGGAAATGGACAGATTCCTGGAAACATACAACCTTCCTAAGTTCACCGAGGAGGTATCAGAATTTCTCAATAGACCAATGTCAAGCTCAGAAATTGGAGCAGTAAATAAGAACCTCCCAAAATAGAAAAGTCCTGGACCAGATGGCTACACCTCAGAATTTTACCAAAGATACAAAGAAGAACTCATTCCTATACTACAGAAATTATTCCACAACATTGAGATGGATTATATCCTTCCAAATTCATTCTACAAAGCCAATATCACCTTTATATCAAAGCCAGGAAAGGATGCAACAAAAAAAATTACAGACCAATATCCCTCATGAATATACATGCAAAAATCCTCAACAAAATTTTAGCTAATAGAATTCAGCAGCTCATCAAAAAAATAATTCATCACAACCAAGTGGGCTTTATTCCAGGGATGCAAGGCTGGTTCAACATACACAAAACTATAAATGCAATTTGCCTCATAAATAAAAACAAAAACAAAGACCATATGATTCGCTCAATAGATGCAGAAAAAGCATCTGACAAAATCCAACACATCTTTATGATAAAAAAAAAACTCTTAACAAAATAGGTATATGTGGCTCATGCCTTCAAATTCTCAAATCCATTTATGACAAACCCATGGCCAATATCACACTAAGTGGGAAAAAATTGAAACCATTCCCACTTCAAACTGGAACTAGACAAGGATGCCCACTTTCTCCTCTCCTATTCAACATAGTGCTTGAAGTCCTAGCAATAGCAACTAGGCAAGAGCGTGTGTCTTGATAAGCTGTTTCTTATCAATTGCTGTGCACAGACTTAAGTTTTCTTATGGCTCGATACACAGGACACACCACCACAAGCCACTTAAGGTAAATTATTTTTAGTTTTATTGAGGGTATAATACAGTTATTATTAATAAGCAGAGAAGTTAGCAAGAAAAACATACCCCCAGGACCGCATCAGTTGCACTGCAATGACAGCACAGGCATAACAGCAGCACCGGATATGTTGCAGGGGGCATAACAGCAGCACCGGATATGTTGCAGACACGTACGGCCAGTCTCAGCATGTAGCAAGAGAAAAGCTGGCTTTCTTTCCTAGACCTCGGGTCTTACACTTGTGTTGCCCAAAAAGGCAGACGTGCGTCCCTGTGAAACAGCCCGGCCCTGGCCAGAGGTCAGGCACTACACAAGAGCGCACATCTTATCTTAAGATGTAGACATACGGCCAAGTGCTCTTGGCTGGTCTGCAAATTTATGGTGTTTCCCTGTTTCCGGGAAAAGTGGCCAACTTCTCCAGGGAAGAAGCAAACATTAGTTAACTATGTCAACCCTGAGCAGGCCTTACAATCTCATTCTCTTTACA